>PVLA01007135.1:0-110611 GCA_004027455.1 Hydrochoerus hydrochaeris | reverse complement strand
TTTTAATTTACTGGTAGTCTCTTTGAATCTGCTTCATGTGTTCTATATTTTCTTTATATTCTTTATCAAATATTTCTCTTCTTTTTGTGTTCCTCTCTTCTTCTGTCTTTATCTTCCTGAGAGAATTTGTTTTATTACTCTACTCATATCTTGCTTTACCTGATTTAATATTTCAATTTTGAGCTCATCTACAAGGTCCTGAAGATATCTCTTAATGTCCATTGAAGCCATGTCTGGTGTTGTGTGTTTGCCACCCTCAGTCTCCCTTGTTTTTCTCTCTCCTGGATCAGTGCTCTCAGGGTTCTGGGCTGGGGTCCTGCTGGCAAGGGACCTCTGCCCTCTCCTGCCTGCTCTTTTAACTGAGGTGTAAGCAGTGGCTGCGTATGCTGGCTCATCCCCACTGGACCAGCCAAACTTCAGGGGCCTTCACCAGGTTAGTACATGCTAGGTGGAGGGAATTGATTTGGGATGGCTCATTGGGTCCCAGCAAAGGGTGTGACCCAGTTCAAGCAAATCCCACATATTTGCTCTGGGGAGGGAGCAACCAACTAAAGTCACTATCACTGCCAGTTCAGGCTCCTCCTGCCTGATTCCAACATGTTGCCCATTTGGTCACGTCTTTCCCATGAGGGTGGTCTCATTCCCAGCACTGACCATGGATTAATGAAGGTCCCTTTGCCAGCTCTGGTCTCCATTGGGCTCACCAACTCCTGACTTCAGCATGGCTATGGCTCCTGTGAGTGGCAGCAAGAATGAGTTTGGGTGGCTCTGCCGTCCAGTGCGAATTTGTGAGTTCAGGCTGGTGCAAACCTGGCAGGTCACAGTGAAAATGCCATGTCTGGTAAGTTTAGCTGTTCCAATTGTAGCCCCAAGACTGTGTGTTTGTTGAGTTTTTTATGTTTTAATTTCTTCCTGGGTCAAGAGGATCCATCTCCCTCTGTCTAGATCTCTCCAGTATGTTTTATTCTGGCATATGAGTTGTTTTTCCCAGGAGACTTTGTATTTTGTTGCTTACTGATTAGCCATCTTTAGCTCCTCCCTCCACTTTATCATTCTTTTCTGAATAGTGCTTATTGTACTGATCCTAAAGTAGAAACAGATCCACTGAAAACCATTCTTTGTACTGATCATATTAGTTTCTAATCTAAAATTACTTTCTGTTATATTTTAAAAGTACTGCTTCTGATTCTTTTGATATGAAAGCTTACTTTTTGTGCCAATAGTCTTCTTTTTTATTGATTTGTCAAGAATTACAATGCTTCTACAATTCTCTCAGAAAAGGTGTTTTCTTCCTATTTTCCCTTTATGTACAGTATCTGGAGAAACTCTACTATTTGCTGCTCAACAGTCCTATTTTCTGTTTGACTTAAAAGTAATTCATTCCACTGATTATTGACTTTGACATTGTGTGACTGGTTCAATATATTTTTTAGTTGAATGAGGAATATCTATCTGTGTGTGTGTGTGTGTGTGTGTGTGTGTGTGTGTGCTATTTAGCAAGGAGTATTTTACATTTTCTTACACATTCAGTGAGCTAATAGATCAGAAGGTCCATTTGTAATCAAAATCTGTCTCATGACTATTTATTTGACTATTTTTACATAAGAGTGTCTTCAGTTGTTGAAGGTAAAATCTAATTTATATTCATTGGTTGGCTCTTTATTGAAGATATTGTTTTAGTTTTATAAATTATTTTTATGGCTCCTTCATGTAAAATTAATCCATGCTAACATTATGCACAATTTCTATATAGATATTTAAGGAAAAGGAGTGATGGTTGTTATTGCTATCACAGTGGGGTTTAGGTCAAATAGTGAAAACAAAATCTCTGTTTAAAAAGTGATACCATCCTATTGTGTATTAGTGCAGATCCTGAATTCTCAGGGGGAAAGATGGCAAAAGAATGGGAAAATAAAGAAAGAGATGAAAGCTGAGGGCAGGTGCAGCCCTTGTTCCTTATAAGAGAAATGGGACTGCTCAAACTCTGTAGTATGTGTATTTATACACTAAAAAGTTTGATGTCAATTTCAAACTTTGTGCCTAAAAACTTGCTTGCCTGTCTGGCCTGTCTCTTTGCCTTCTCAGAACTTAAACAGCTTATTTATTTGTTTTGCTTGGGGCTCTCCCTGTTCTCAAGGCTGGCCTTGTGTTACTCACACATGTGATCAGTTTTCAGCTTCAGTCAATTCCTATGTCTCTTGGTTTTCTTTTTTGTTGTTACAAGCTATGGGTAGCTTGTTGAAGTTGGAGAAGAGGTGTTTGAAGAATTTTGTAGATGCCCTTTTCATTTTTTACCCCTTTGCATTTTTTGTGAATGTATGCATTTAAGCAAATATTTTTATTCCAAGGTTTTTAAGTCACTTTAATCTGCAATTTATCCCTGTACAGTCCATCAGTCCATACCAGTAGCAGTATAACTGGCAATTGTCAGAAGTTGTTAATGATTTGAGTTTCTTTCATAGCTAACATATTACTATAGAATTGTTTTACACAGTTTGTGGTTATACTTTGCTGTTGGATGCTCAATACCAAGTTAAAGTGAGATCTGTATTAATTACAATTAATATCTTACTATCTACCAAAGTCAATTAACTTGCCTAAGGAATTTCCTTGGAACCATGCATATCAACTTTTACTACTTCCATCAGTGTCAGCCATCTGGATGAATCATGGCTATTGCTTGATCAAGTTGCTTTCTATGAAAGGTTGTGAAGTTTTTCTATGACTCTCCTTAGGCACACAGCATGTTGTTGTTCATTTTCCTTCATTGTCCCACAATCTCCTTGGCTGGAAGACCAGAGACCCACAAATTTATAGGAATGTGGTAGCAGAGGTTCTCTTATATCCGGGGTCTTCATTGACCTTAAAGATCTGGGGCTAAAATATTGGCTACCCTCTTAGCCCATCTATCATTCTAGCTCCTTTTTCTCCAACATTCATGTGTTGCACATCCAGAAGAAAAGATTGATAACAACACAGTGTAGCAGAGGCAGTAAGCTTAATATTATTATTTTATTTAAATGTCAAGTACCTTAGAATGTAAAATGGAATCATTGTTTTCTACTAACCATGGATGTTTTAATATTTTGATACCTATAGAATGTTAACAGTTGCATTTTTACACAGAACATTAGAAATAAAAACCATATACAATATTATAGCATAAAAATCATGGTGACTTTTTTTAGCACACTTGAATTGACAGTTTGACATAAAATACCTCTTCTAGTCAATCATCTCTAATATATCAGAAGCTTTTACTTAACTTGTTAAATTTTCTATCACCTTCTTTTGAAAGTGTATATTGTTAGTCTTTGTTAGTTTGTCTCTTTTGATATTTGCTTTTATTTTTTGTGTTTTTTTTCTCTTTTAAATCAGAAAATACTGCTAAATTTAATGTCCCCTTATTCCATGTAACTTTCACTTCTGTTAACTCCAAGAACTCTATCACCTATTCAGACCTTTGATATCTGTATTTAGTTACCATCTCCTGAACATTCTGGATCGTTTCCTTCAATTGGCTCCAGGTTGGTTTAGCCCTATCCTTCTCTATTCACTATAGAGCAGTCTCTAAGGCAAGTCGTAGGACCCAGCATCAGCTTCTAGAATAGTAAAATCAACTCTTCCACACCTGGGTTGATGATAAAGCCATACTTCATGCTCTGGTTGTGAGATAAGCCATTCATCATTCTCTGGAAAGACACAAGCACACTCTCAAGCGCAATTAGCACTGAACTGTGTCCTTTCCACTGTTTTGTATGAAGTTCTTTCCAAAGGACCATTACTAGCCTTTTTTCTTTTACCTGATTAAATTGTCTTTCTGGTTCTGTACTCCCATTGCTAGCAGGATTTTAAAAGTTAATAGCATATACTACCAAGTGAAGTCTATAATGAGGTATAAATTTGGTAAGGAAGGATTCTTCCTTTTGATTTTTTAATAGAATTTTGAGCTTATGGTGAGCATGTTTAACAATTTCAAGATGTTGAGGGTTATAAGGCACTTTCATGGTAAGGGAAATATGAAATGTTTTACAAAATATTTGTCAAGTATCACTTGTATGTTCTGGGTCATTGTCAGTTCTAAGTGCCCATGAGCAGACAAATATACTAAAGGCAGCCAAGTGCACTAAAGACATTCAAACAATGAGTAGCGACATATTTAGCAATTTTACTAGTGCAATCAGAAGCAAAAATAAATCCTGAGAAAGTGTCTGATGAAACATGGACCCAGCATGAAGAGCTAAACTCAGGAATGTGAGGGATGTCCAGAGATGATTGGGGTGTAATCCTTGTGATTAACTACCACAGAGAGTGAGGGGAGATGTATTGTGCATGAGAAACATTGTTCAACAATTTGCTGAGCCTGTTCCAGGATTAAATGGAACTGTTTGTATAAGGCAGAAGCATTTTGATGGGCAGTGGCAAAGGAAACAGAAGCCTGTTGATTGGCATCTGAGGGAACACAGTTTATGGCAGTGGAATACGGTAAGAGCAGCAAGAGCAAAGGAGGGGAAGCACAAACCTCCCTTTTTCCCTACATTGTATGCACATTACACACATAAGGTGGGTACACCATTTCTGTGCCTTCCTCATGCACAGCATAAGTATGTGAAGACCCCAGCATACCCCCAGCTGAGTCACTCAGCCAACCTTCTAAATTTCTCAAGTTCACACAATGTGTCAACCATTTCAGTCCCACCTTGTCAACTTGGTAACCAGACGCATTTTTAAAATCAGTTTCCAGATGCAAAAAAATACTTATTTTTTATCATCTCAGGTTGAACATCAAAACAAATGTTTACCAATGCTTAAAAAGCAGTATTAAGTCTATCAACATTATATTACATTAGAACCATAATATTTCACCCTTCCAGTAAAAAGAAGCAACATTGATCCTCTCACCTCCCTTGTATGAGCCAAGCTTTAGGCTCTGTGCAGCTGTTTCATTTTCTCCTCCACCTGGAATGTAAGTGAGAAGTGGGAATTGGATCTGAAAACATTAGTTTCCCCTTTTAAAAGTCTTAGAGGTCTAGATTGTGCTGGCTTTTTTCCTTATTGCTTTCTTACTTCCTCCTAAATATATAAATTTAATGGTTTTTTTCTCCTTGAAATAAACTCAAGAAATTTATCAAGCCTTGTACTTTCAGTATATTGAAAAATAAAATTAATATAAGAAAGCAAAAAAAGAACTAAATAAATGTAGAGATACAGTGATTGTAAATTTGAAGCAAGTACCCCTGAGATAAACAACAATTTAAAAAAACAACAGAGTTTGACAATTTACACTGACAGATAACAAGACTTACTAAAAAGTCATAGTGAGATAGTGATGTGCTGGAGCCAGCCTGTTATCAGTTCATGAAAGCCAAATGTTGAATTTTTACAAGTTTTACAGGGTGACTGTTGTATCGGTTAATTGAAATTGTCTTTTGAGAGAGTAGTTTTAAAGCAAAAATCAACAAACTATTAAATCAGGACAAACTACCCACTAACCATTAGGAGCCTGCTGTGTCAAGCAGGGCCATGCCAACTCAAGGAAGCTGTCCATGTTGTAGCACCTCTACTGTTTGGCAGAACTGCTGTGGCTCCCAGAGATCCAAGCCACTTTTAACAATTGGGATATTGTTGTGCCTCAACATATGGGAACCAGTGCCAATGTTTAGTACCTCCATGCTAACATCTGAAAGTAGTAAATCTGTTTTCTCCCTTTCCTCTAGGATGTAGATGAATAACCTGAGTGATAGTTGCAACCAATGTAGCCCCTTGCACATATGAGAGGCCAAAGTCTGCACTGATTTGAATCATCTCAGCCAGAGTGCAGCCCATGTTTTGTAGGCTCCTAAGGCCTTGTATTTTCAAAGGCCAATTATTGAACAATTAACTTGAGGGATGACTCTCTTTTATGAAATCACAGTCTGTGATGTCACAAAACATCCCTCAACTGGAAAAGTGGGAATTGCCACTTGTGGCTCAGTTAAGGTTACTAGGTGACTGTTGTTCTGTCATCTTTTTCCACACCGTTTGATTTTAAAATGATGCCCTGAACCAAATCCTTTGTGATTGCCCCAACAAACTTATAACCTTTGAAGCATTCCTTAATAAAAGTCCACAGAAATAAAGTAAATATAGTAATCAATAATATAATAAACAGTTCCATATACATTTGAGATTCTTCAGAACTTGTTTGCTCCATGTTTAACAACTGATAAAATCAATACATTTATTTCCATTTTGTTTCTTGTAAGCTATTTCTTCTGTGACTTCTCCTAAGCCTATTTCTCATTTTGGCTTCTTTTAATCCTGTATCTCTCTTTGACCATAGGGAACTCATTTTTTGTTTAAAGAGAAAAAAAACAGAAAAAAGTAGAAATATTACAGAATTTCAAAAAAAAAAGATGAACAGTAAGAGATCACTGGTTGATAAATTACCTATTGTCCTTTTAGAGATAGTTGTTCAAGTTACAAAATTAGAGCACACAAAGTACAGATCTGTTTAACAATCCAATAAGAACTTAGAAGTACAGTTATCAATCCTATACACTTAAATATTCATGCAATTATATCTTTTAAAGCACATCCTATTTCCCCTCTTTTTTACAATAGCAATTATGCATTTTAAAAAAAATTATTTAAAGAGAAAAAAGCAAAAGAAAAAGGGTAGCAACAATACAGAATTCTAAAAGAAAAAAAAAGAAAAAAACTAAGAAATAACTAATTGATAAATTACATATTGTCATCTTGGATGTAGTTGTTCAAGTAACAAAATTAATGGATACATACTATACATTCAAACAGTGAGACTGCAAGCAGTTTTCCTCAAAGATCCAATAAAGATTCAACAATATGGTCATCTATTTTACACACTCAAACATACATGCTGTTATATCCCTTAGAACCCTTTCTTTTCCTCTCTTTTTTACAATAGCAATTACACATTTTGGGTTTCATTACTCTTATAGTTCTTATTACTTTTTACACTAGAGACACAATGTGATATTTATAAATATGATTCTTATTTATGTCACTAATGAGGAGAGTCTCAAGTTGTCTCCATTTACCTATGAAGGTATCAAGATCAGCCTTTTTTATAGCTGAGTAATATTCTTTTGTGTAAAAATACCACCTCTTTTTCATCCACTCTGCAGTTGATGGGCATCTTGGTTGTTTCCAAGATTTAGCTATTACAAATTGTGCTACTATGAACATGGGTGCACGTATATCACAGTAATATGAACTTTTCAGTTCTTCTGGGAAAATAACCAGGAGGGGAATAGCTGGTTTGAATGGAACTTTCAATCCTAGTCTTCTGAGAATTCTCCATATGGGTTTCCATAATGGTTGCACCAGTGTACATTTCCACCAACAGTGGAGCAGTGTTCCTTTTTCCCTGCAGCCTCGCCAACATTTGTTATCAGTTAATTTCTTCATGGCAGCTATTCTTTCCGGAGTGAGGTAAAATCTCAATGTTGTTTTAATTTGAATTTCTTGAATGACCAATGATGGTGAACATTTCTTCATGTATTTATTTGCTATTTGTACATTTTTCTCTGAGAACTGTGTGTTCATCCCAGATGCCGATTTTTGGAGAGGGTCTTTGAATTTGGGGAGCTTGATGTTTTTCAATTCTTTATATGTTTTGGACATAAGTCCTCTGTCTGAGTGGTTGCTGGCTAAAATTCTATCCCACTCTGTGGGTTTTCTTTTCACTTTGTTGGTGATTTCCTTTGAAGTGCAAAACTTTTCCATAATATGAGATCTCACTTGTTGATTCTTTGAAGTGTTTCTCGTGCAGTTTGCATTTTGTTCATGAATTCTCTGCCTACCCCTATGTCTCCAAGACTTCTACCTACCTTGTCTTCCATTAGATTTAGTGTTTCTGTTTTAATATTTAGGTCTTTGATCCATTTAGACTTTAGTTTTGTGCATGGGGATAAGCATGGATCTAGTTTCAGTCTTTGGCACGTGGAGAGCCAATTTTTCCAACATCATTTATGGAAGAGGCTGTCCTTCCAGTGGACGTATTTAGACCCTTTGTCAACTATCAGGTGGCTGAATGTCTTTGTAGTTGTGCTTGCATCTTCTGATCTGTTCCATTGATCCACAGGTCTATTTCTTTGCCAGTACCAAGCTGATTTTATCACCGTGGCTTTATAGTACTGTTTCAAGTCAGGAATTGAAATGCATCCTGCCTTGCTTTTGTTGCCCAGAATTATCTTTGTTATTCTAGCTTTCTTCTGTTTCCAACTGAATTTAGGAGTGTTTTTTCTAGATCTGTGAGGTATGTGAATGGTATTTTGATTGGGATTGCATTAAATCTGTATAACAGTTTTGGGAGTATGGCCATTTTCACAATGTTGGTTCTTCCTAGCCAAGACCAAAGAATACCTTTCCATTTTCTAATATCTTCTTCAATCCTCTTTTTCAGCATAGTATAATTTTCAGCATATAGGTCTTTCACATTTTTAGTTAGGTTGATTCCTAACTATTTCATTTTTTAAGATGTTATTGTAAAGGGCGATATTTCCATAATTTCTCTCTGTGAGTTGTTTGTTTGTGTACAGGAATGCTATTGATTTTTGAGCATTGACTTTGTATCCAGTTACACTGCTGAACTTTTTTATTACATCTAGTAGTCTTTTAATGGAGTTTTTGAGTCTTCTATATAGAGTATCATGTCATCCGCAAATAGTGATAATTTAACTTCTTCCTTTCCTATCTTTACTCCTTTTATTTCTCTCTCTTGTCTGATTGCCCTGGCTAGTGTTTCCAGAACTATGTTGAAAAGGAGTGGTGATAGTGGACATGCTTGCCTTGTTCCTAATTTTAAAGTGAAAGCTTTCAGTTTTCGTCCATTTAGTATAATGTTGGCTGTTGGTTTGTCATAGATGGCCTTTATAAGGTTGAGGTAGACACCATGCTGAGTTTCTGAAGGGTTTTTATCATGAACATGTGTTGGACTTCATCAAAAGCTTTTTCTGTGTCTATTGAGATGACCATGTGCTTTTGTTTTTGGCTCTATTGATGTGGTGTATTACATTTATTGATTTGCGTATGTTAAAACATCCTTGCATTCCTGGAATGAACCCCACTTGGCCATGATGTATAATCTTCTTGATGATTTGTTGCATTCTGTTTACCAGTATTTTACTGAGAATATTTGCATCAACATTTATTAGTGAGATTGGTCTATATTTCTCCCTTTTTGGTTGGATCTTTCTCTGGTTTTGGTATCAGAGTAATACTTGACTCCAGGAATGCTTTAGGGAGGATTGTTTTATCTCAATTTCATTAAAGATTTTAAGGAGTATTTGCATCAAATCTTCTCTAAATTTCTTGTAGAATTCAGCTGTGAATCCATCAGGACCTGGGCTTTTCTTTGTTGGTAAGTTTTTCATTACATTTTCAATTTCAATAACTGATATTGGGTTGTTCAAAATTGCTTTATCTTCTTGGTTGAGCTTTTGTAGTTCATATGTTTCTAGAAATCTGTCCGTTTCCTCTGTGTTTTCCATTTTATGTGAGCAGAGATTTTCAAAGTAGGTATTCATGATCTTTTGAATTTCCATGGGATCTGTACTAATTTCCCCCTTTTCAGTTCTTATTGCATGAATTTGGGTTTTTTCTTTCTTTCTCTTGATAAGGTTGGCTAGGGGTTTGACAATTTTGTTTATTCTCTCAAAAAACCAGCTTTTGGATTCATTAATTCTTTGTATTTTTTTTTTAGTTTCAATTGCATTGATTTCTGCTCTAATCTTTACAATTTCTTCTATGAGCTATGAGTTTCCTTTTGGGTCAGATGTGTTTCTTGTATACAGAATATTGTGGGGTCCTGTTTCTTGATCCATTCTGTCTGTCTATTTCTTTTTATAGGTGAATTGAGGCCATTTACATTTATGGATATCACTGATATGTACTGGCTGGACTTTGCCATGTTATGTTCCAGTTGTTTGCTTTCTGCTCTTCCCCTTATTAAATTGCTTATTCTACCTGGTAGTTTGTTTCTGTTGTTTGGGGGATTGTGATCATTTTTATCACTGTGTGGTATGTCTTTCAGTACTCTTTATAGTGTTGGTTTAGTGGACGTGAATTTCTTCAGTTGTTCTTTGTCATGGAAGTATCTTGTTTCTCCATTAAATTTGAATGAGAGTTTTGCTGATTCTAATGGGCTTTCCTTGGTAGATGAGTTGTGTCTTTTCTCTAACAGCTTTTAGTACTGTTTTTATGCTGCATGTCTGAGACCTTAATTATTATGTGTCTGGTTGTGGATTTATGTTGACTGTGACTCTTTGGCAATCTACATGCCTCACTTATATGCATATCAGATTCTTTCCTCATGTTTGAGAAATTTTCTTCTATTTCTTCTGTGAATATTTTGGCTACATCATTTGCCTTGACTCCTGCCTCTTCATTGATGCCTATTAATCTTATATTGTTGCTCTTGGCATCATTTTGAAGCTGTTGAATTATCACTTCCTGCTGCTTTGTTATTTTTAAAAGTTCTATCCTTTCACGATCACTAATTGTGATCCTGTCCTCAATGTCCAAAATCCTATCCTTAGCTTCATTTAAGTGGTTTTGCAAGCTTTGAATAAAAAGTCTTGTTTCTTGGGTTTCTCTTTCAGTTTGTTTCATGAATTCTGCATGTTTTCTATATTGTTCATTCAAGGTTTCAATCAGTTTCCAATGCTCCTGTACTTTTTTCTCAATTTCCTTTTTAGCTGGACTCAGCAACTGCTTTATTAAGGTTGTCATTTCTGTCTTTATGTGGGAGAGTACTTCTTATTTGATTTCCTCTATAGCCTCATGGAGTTGTTTTTTTTATTTCACTTGCTATCTTTCCAGAGGTCCCCGGTGTGTTACTTTTTGGGTCTTCTATTTCATTATCTCTTGCACTTGCTTCTGGTTGACTAGATGTTTGAGACTGCATTTTGCTTTTTCATTTTATCATTTTCACTCTGCCTAATTTTTTCTGTGTGTAGGAGGTGGTCACCCACACTCTTTTCAGACTCACTAAGGTGTTACAGTTAGTTGGAGGAGCCTTTACTACTGGCCCTATTTGCCCACTACACCTCTATTTTAGGGGCATACTCACCACACTGGCACAGTTAATCCAATCTAATGCAAGGTTCACCACCTGAGAGCTAAATTCCAAGTTTTTTCTGTGTGCTGGAATTCCGCCAGAGTGCGTGGTCAGAGCCTGAAGCTAGAATCTGGGTCCCGCTGGTTGCTTGGTGGTCACTGGGCATGCCCAGTTGGGCCCGTCCCTATGTGTGGCCCTGGGTGGTCTGGGACACAGTCTGGTGGCCTTACTGCCTGGGAGCAGGCTCAAAGTCCCTTTTTGTGCTTTGGGATTCTGCTGGATCATGCAGTGAGGGCCCAAAGCTGGAATCTGGGTCCCACTGGCTGCTTGGCGGTCGCCAGGTACGGCCCAATTAGGCCCCCTTCCCTGTGTGTGGCCCGGGAGGGTTGGGATGCAGCGGGTCATCTTACCGCCTGGGAGCAGGCTCAAAGTCCCTTTCCTGAGATCAGGCTCAAAGTCCCTTTCTGCATGCCTGGATTTCTCCAGAGTGAGCTGTGTGGGCCCAAAACTGGAATCTGTACCCCACTGGCTGATTGGTGGTCACTGGACTTGACCCAGTTAGGCCCCCATCCCTATTTGTGGCCCAGGGTGGTCTGGGATGCAATTGGTGGTCTTACTGCCTGGGAGCATGCTCAAAGTCCCTTTCTGTGTGCTGGAATTCCGCTGGAGTGCCAAACTCATTTTTTGATCCAAGTTTAACACCTGATGATGTTAGAATCAATTCATTCTAGTGATGAATTTTTGTGTGTGTGTGTGGTACCGGGGATCTAACTCATGACCTTGCACTTGCCAGCAGGCACTTATGCTACTAAGCTAAGTCCCTGGCCCCATCCAGTGATGAATATTGACCACTATCAATACACTTCCCTCATTTTTGCATGCACAATAGTAAGTGTCTCCACATCTGCTATTTCTCCTTTCTCAGGTCCATGTTCATTCACCAGTTGCTGTTTACCAGAGCAGCTCTCAATATTTCCAGAGGGAAAGACAGTGAGAGAATAGGAAAATAAAGAAAGGAGATGAAAATTGAGGTCAGGTGGATCCCTCTGTCCTGATAGTAGAAAAAGAAATTTATGGTTATTTATACACTCAGAAGGATAATAATCAATTTCAACTCCTCTGCCTAGCAACTTACTTGCCAGGCTGGACAGGACTCCTTGCCTTCTCAGAGTTGAAAAAACTTTTTTATGTGACTCTCCTTCAGCTCTTCCTGTTCTCAAAGCAGACCTTGCAGATATATTTATACTGAAAGCACTATGTGGACAAGGATTGACATCACTTGAAACATACAGCATTTACCTACCCTCATGTATTATTTCCTCCTTGTGATAGATTGATTCACATAGAGGGTCACTGTTACCCAGGTCAACTTTGACCTCCTTAACAATGAAACCATCTTATTTCTCCACTAAGTTTGAAAGATAGTTCTAAGTGTACATCAACTTGGATTGGAAGTTGTTTTCTTTCAGGACTTAAAATACTTCACTCCAAGCTCTTTCTGACTTGAGGGTTTGTGTTGAGAATTCAGCCATAATTTAAATGGACTTAACTTTATAGATGACCTGTTTCTTTTCTCTAACAGCTTTTAATATTGTTTTGCTGCAGAATTTCTGGGATCTTGATCATTAAGTATTTTTTTCTATTGTGCTCAACTTTGAAAATACCATGAGTATTTTCAGAAGTTGGAGGTCCATGAAAGAACAGTTGCTAAGTGAAAGAATCAGGAGTTAACTTAGATTCTGGGTGGTATCAAATATCAAGAGTGTTGAGCAAGACAAGCCAAGGTGATTAGACATCATCTCTTAGATGGTGGGAGATGAAGGACCTCATCACATACCAAGAGTGATTGGTTATAAATGATGGGGGATTCTTGATAAACTACCTTTTGTCTATCTAAATCTGGATCTTACTATGAAATACAGATAGCTCTGAGATAACTTTCAGAATTCTGACAAGTTTTGCTGACTATAATGTGGTTCTCATGCCATGCCTCTAAGTGTATGAAATTAAGTGTCTATTATATTGTTAAGTCAGTCTCCTGCACTCTTTTTCATTTTGCACTGAAACTCTATGCTGTCTTAAATAATGTTTTCCATTTCCCTTTCTCAAACATCTGTAAGGCCCATTCTACTTCCTTTCTGTATAGATTTGTATATTGCAGACACTTCATATAAAATTATTGTTTGTCACTTGTTCACTGATTTATTTTTGGTAGCATAATATGGTTAATGTCATGCCATGTCATATCATGTATCAGAATTTATTACTCTTTAAAGGAATAAAATTACCATGTTTCAGTTCAAAAAACACAAACAATGTGGTAATATGTACTGTGCATAATAAATATGCAATAATCTAAAAAGAAAACAGTTTTTTTTTTTTGTGGTACCAGGGATCAAACTCATGACCTTGCACTTGCCAGGCAGGCGCTTAAGCCACTGAGCTAAATCCCTGGCCCCTAGAAAACAGTTTTGATGGCAAACAAAATCCATGGTGACCCTGAAAATATTTCTCAAAATAAAGGAAATCACATATAAAAGGCCATGTACTTTTCTGCAGAATTTAAGAAGTAAATCCCAGAATTGGAGCAATGAGTGGTAGTTGCAGAAGGCTGATGCAAAGCTGACTGAAAAATTAATGTGCAGTGAGTGTATGATGGGGAATAAGAATGCTTTTGGGAAACTGAAAAGTTCTCAAATCATATAGTGGTAGTGATTCCACAGTTACAGAAGTGAATTAAAAAGTGGGAAGTTATTAATTTTTAAACACATCAGTTGTAGGGTTAGTGAATTAATAAAAAACTGGTGGGATTTTTTTCATATATTTATTTGTCATTTGTAATTCTTCCTCTGAAAAGTGCATATGCATCTAAGATACCAATTTTTGGGTCTTTAATTTGGGGGTTCTGTTTTTTTTAATTACTACTATATTCCAGTTATTTCTTCTTTGTCTGTGGGACAATTAGCTAACATTATTTCAAACACTGTAGTTTGTCATTTAATTCTGTTGTTGATATCTTTTGCTGTGCAAAAGCTTTTTACCAGAAAGAGATTCCAGTTGTTGATTCTTTGTAGTATTTCCCATGCAATTTGGTTTTTGTTTATGAAATCTTTGCCTACACCTAGGTCTTCAAGAGTTCTATCTATTCTTTCTTCTAGCAGGTTTAGTATTTCTGTTTTAATATAATGAATTCTCGAAAGGGTTAGAGAATTCTAGCAAATGACTTGTTCTTTTGTGAGAAATGGAGATGTCATTGGAACAGAGACTGATTGAGACTTATGGAAGATGATGTCCCCACAGTGTTCCTGTGGCAGCTGCCTATGTTAAAATTTAATACACAAAGATCTTCCTTGATCGTAACACAGTGCTGTGGTCTTGGGAGAAAGATTACACTCTCAGATGCTTGATGGACAACCTGATATGAGTAGGAACTCACTGTTAATCTGGCCAGCTCCCAAGGAGTTTCTTATATTCTGGAAGATGCAGATGTTTGTATGCTCAGGTGCTTGACCAGATCTTAGAGTTTACAGACTCCCTACTTTGGATCATGCATGAAGTTGGGATGCTGTCACTTTTGTCTCAACTGGTATTTAGGAGGTCTCCTAGGTAGGAGGATTTTGGGATCTCACCCATAGAGAAGACACTCCACCCTGACCCATTCCAGCCAGAACCCCGAAAAATATAAGAAAGGATTACTCAGCCCCAGTGCTGGAATTTCAGGATGGAAGCTTTTCTGATCAGTGATGTAACTTTTTCTGTGCTTTCTCTTCCTTCTGTGTAATTGTGTAAGTGTTAACTCTTTATTAAAATTTATTTTATTTTGTTTAACTTAGTTATAGAAACTTTTGTTATTTACAAATCCAGGTCCCAGAATTAGCCAGATGCGACTATACTCATTTTAAGGCTATATCCTATTTTGGAGCAGGGAGAGTGGAATAAGGATCTTGACCCTTTTCGTTCTATAGATGGCATCTCTACCTATCTCACTTTCCTTATATAACCAGACGTTTGCTTTTATATTTATTTCCAGACAATTTCCCCCTGTTTAAATAGTTTTTAAGACTGGAACTTACTGTGCTGACTATGCTACCAGCAAACTCCTGGGATCATGAGTTTCATCTGCTTAAACTTATTGAACAGCTGGCATTATGGACATTTGAGTTTATGCTGTGATTCCATCATTTTCTAAAATGCTCATTATCAATGTGCTCAATATTATTGTTTGATTCTGCTACCTGTTAGTGAATGATTCTTGTTAGTGACATATCAGAACTAGTTTTGAGTATTAGACTCAAAGAACTCTGCTGGAAATCTCCTAAACCCTATGTAAGGATTCATTACGAAAGTCACTTATTGAAAATTATAAGAAGGATTTTTATTTGACCAGGAAATAACCCCAGTATACAATGCACTGAAATGTGGATTCATTGATGAAGTGGATTCTGAATTTTGGGTGTGTTGATGGGTGTTTGTGGATAACCAGGTGAACAGAAGTCACTGGATGGGATATTACAGAGAATAATGTGAGATTTTGGTTAAACCTGCCTGAAAGGATTCTAACTAAATAGAGCACCATGTGATCAGGCATCATCTGAGTATAGTGGGGAATAAAAAACTAATCAGATAGCCAGAATTACTAGATTTCAAGAAGAATGTGTAGCCTGTTTGTATTCCTAGGAGGACAGGATGCGCTACCTACTTTCCCATTGTCCTCTGCTGTACACATATATGCTCAGATAATCAGGCTGCTTTTGCAGTTGGCCCTGTTCTTGATCAAGGCATTGTAAGCTGTATCTGTGGCCAAAAGACACACACTTGCAATACCAATTTTTTTTTATTCTGAGGCTTATGTATTTGCCAGGAACAAGAGTTTAGGGACTGAGAGAAAATTTTCATTCCTGCTAAAATTAGAAGTATAAAGGAAAGAATTTTTGGAAATGTTTACACATAAATGACATATATTTCACAGCAACCTTATATTGAGTTGTCTAATTTTAATATTTTAAAGGATCACATAGTTCAGATATGCAAATGAAGTGGCCATAATACTTATGCTGTAGCTTTGATGATACCTTGGCTCTTCTGCACATAAACATAAATACAGTCAAAATGGCAATGTTCTGCCTGTGTTTTTTTCATAAATGTACTTTCCTTATATAACATAACATTGCATATATTCATGCTACTGATTATGTATGCATAATTTACATACATTTAAACTATCAATTCAATTTTTACCCATTTTTGGTTGTTTTAAAATTTCTAATTAATATCTCCTGTAATGTAAAGAGGGCAATAGATCTGTAATACCTGGAGAAAGGCTATCTGATGAAAGCTAAAGTTTAAAGATAAAAATGGTTGTGTTGAAATTTATCTATTTTTAAAATTATCTTACACATATTATCAAACTGCATGCACAAAAAATAATGTTCATTTTCAACTAGTTACTGAGAGAAATATTATTTCCTTAACCATTTCATTGAACAATTGGCCTAAGTTGAGGTTAAATAAATGGCCTCATGCTGATATATAGACATATAATTTATTAATGTTTAGATTTATTATTTTGTGTGCATTACCTTAAGAATATTGTATTAGATGACTCTCCCTTCATCATTATTTTATCTAAGAATAGTCTCTAATTTGTATGAAAAAATTATTTTACATATTAAAGAAAAGAAAATATTGTTCACCAGGTATTTCAAAAATGATTTACTAAAAAAAAATGATTTACTAGGCTTTTGCTTGTTGTACGTATTTTTACATAAATCATGACTAAATAGAAATAGATATGAGCATCTAGGTAGGGAAAAAAGACCCATAATTTATCTTTTTTTTTCCAATCTGCAATACGTATCAATGTATAATGTTGACAATGTATTTGTGTTAAGCTTATTATTTTTATGATTAAAATTGTTCATCTCAGGAATTTATTTTATAGTAAATATATGTGCTTGCTGAATTTAAGTTTTTGCAATAGTTTACTTTCCAGTATAAATGACATAATTTAATATCCAGTGAATCTCTATAAAAATCTTGAAATAAAAAGAATATTTATAAATCAGACATATAGATAAACAAACAACATGGGCCTCAGAGTGGTTCCCAGTGGGGCCAGTTTACTGAGTGCAGACTTCCAGTGCCCTCAGTGTTCCTGGAAGACTGTGGGATGGTGGGAGCAGACTCCACTGATTCCTTCAGTAGCTAAATGTGCTGTTAGGAGGTGGATTCTGGTTACAGGAGGGTTACTAGAGGTGTGACCTGGAAGGGTTGATTCTTGTACCTGGCTATTCCATTCTTACTCTGGTTTCTGACTAACAAAACATGAGCAGCTTCTTATTTGTTTCTGTGCTGCATTTCCCCTCAGAATTTGAAAAATTCTGTTTTACTTCTGTTCTTTCATTTAATTGCTTTTGCCATACTTCCGTCCCCTCTGCCCCATCTCTTACTCAGTTTACCATCTGAAAAAGTTCTTCCTACTTCAGAATATCTATTGATTATTTTGATCCATATTTATACTTTGAGTTTTTCACACAAGAGAATCAATGTGATATGTAATCTTCTGTGTCTGATTGATTTTATCTAAAATTATGGTTTCAAATTACATTCATTTTTCTAAAATGCCTAAATTTAAACCATCTGTTGATGGGCACAGGGAGTATGTGAAGGGACAACTCACAAAATAGAAAAATATTTACCAGTTGTTCTTCTGAGAGAAGACTAATAATATCTAGAATATGTAAAGAACACATAAACTTAGACTTCCACAAATATAAAGAACCAATCATAAAATGGGCATCTGAAATGAATAGACACGTCTCCAGTGAAGAAGTACAAATGAAAAATAGATGCTTGGTAATGGGTTCAATATCACTGGCCACATGAGAAATGCAACTTAAACAAAGAAAGAAGAATGAAGTTCTGGTATCTGTAGAAAAATAGATGGAACAAGAGGTGATTACATAAAGCAAAATAAACTAGAAGGAAAAATACAAGTAATATATGTTCTTTCCCATATGTGAAATTTTAAAAAGCTTACTCAAAAATTTTACAATAGTAATGACTAAAGGTTGGGGAGAGTGGAATCCAACATAGGTAAAGTGAGTCTGGATTTGATCAATGCACACTTTTTGTGTATTGGGAAATATGACACTAGTCCAATTAAAATGTGCTACTGAAATATGTTAGTTAACAACACTCTTAACTTCACATTCTTCTACAGATCCAACTTCATATTTGTGCACTGTTTACATTTCCTAAAAGAAATCTGTATAAGTGCATCCTTCATATTTCCTTGATTCACTTACTTCTGAGATCAATCCAAGCAGCATTTGCTCCAGCACACCTATGAGTTTCTCCTGAAGAGCTGCCAAGCTCCTCTGCCACATGCATCCCAGAGATTCACTCTTCATCCTTCCCTTCCCTACAACTGACTCATTTTCTCATTTATTGAAATACTCTCTTCACTTATCCTTCCATGTGAGCTAGTGTTAATGCTTTATATCTGTGCTGACTGGGCCTCAGTGTCTTCTACATTGCCTGTATTGTCCTATAACCCTGCAACATGGTGGTTGCTTCCAAATTCAGTGCACATGCTTCCTCTGCTATGTTTCCCTTCAGTCATTTGTAGACAGATGAAAAGTCCAGCGTGAGGAAGTAACCGCTTGAGCTAAAGCCGACCCATGCTTCAGTCATTCCTAATAGCACTTGAAAACATATCTTTAGTGTCCCGTTACATTCTAGTAACTTGGTAATATTTTTTCCGGACATAAACTCCCCTTTGAATTCTTAACGTGTATTTCTAACTTCCCACTGTGTTTACCTAACATATTTTTATATTTTATCCTCTAGTGGGTATCTAGATTTATTTACTATAACTCATCAATAGTGCTACAGTAAACATAAGTGCTAATAGATATATCAAATCCAATATTTCTGTTTAAAAAGTCACATCAATCCCCAAATATTCAAATGCACATGATCATTCCCAACCCAGTCACTGGTACTGTAACTGCAGTATTTCAGCTGCTGAGCAGTTTATCTCTTTGGTCATCATCTTTAACTTCTGCCTTTATTTTAAACACAGTGCACAGCTATTCAGAAAAGCTAAGTATCTATAACAATAATTATGTCCAGAATTCCACTATGTACTGTCACATCCACCTTCACAATGATGTAGTCGTTCCTCCATTTACATTTATTCAAATACCACCATAGCTGGACTGTCCTGAAACCATCATCAGTCATCTTTTGTGCCTTTCCTTTCTCATCCCGTCTTTGATCTCTCCTTTAGCATTATCCTATTCCCTTTCCTATTCCCTTTAGCATTATCCTATTCCTCTATTGTGATTCTTATGCTCTCAAAATTCATTTTGGTGAATCTCAGTGTTGTGATTTGAATGTTTTTTTTTTCAGCAAATCTCATGTTGAAATGTTACTATCATTTTAATGTTTGGAGATTGGATCTTTAAAAGGTGATTCAACTGTAAGATCTCTGCCATCATGATTTGATATGCAATAACAGAAAAAGAGCTTTCAGGAGGGAATTTGTGCCTTTCCATTTGGCTGAGAGAAATTGTATTTCTCCCCTATAGAGAAAATACAGCACTCTGGATGGAATGGACTTTTGAATAGATGTAGATGCTTTATTAGATGGGAAATTAGCTATTACTTTGATACTGAACTTCTCATTTTCCAGTAAGGTAAACTGTGAATTTATTTCTTTATAAATGAGGAAATTTTTTTAAAAAACATGGACTAGATAAAAACAGTTTGTCAACATTATTTTAATCCTTAGTGATACAATTTTTATTTGCAAATTTATTTGAGTGGCAATGAGAACTTCAGCTCTCTTTCCATTTATAGGATCCCTAGTTCTCATCTAGAAAACTCCTAGTTAGGTTGACCAATCACTAACGTGTTCTCTAGTCCTGAATTCACCTTTCAGAAGTGTATGCTTGTGATTTTAATGACATCACAATTGCTACCGAGAAACCATCTTTTTTTCCTTAACTTGGGTTAGTTACTTCTTGGTGGCTTTTCTGAGACCTTCAGCCGTTATACATCCACACTAATATGACTGAGAATTATCTATAGTTTCTGTTCATTTCCATTTTTCCAAATATCAAAGATAAACACTTTCTTTTTTTTACTTCAAATTCCTAATCTCTTCTAAGTAACAGCCCTCATTACTTGAAGAGACTAATTTCTTCCTTGTCAACATAAATCCATAGAGAAACTTGACTCTAAATTTTTTGGGGGAGTTCATTTTGTGACATTTGGAAGACTATCTTGTTTTATGAGACCAGGTTTGTCTTTTCTTATTTCCTCCATTATTTCATGTGAGGGAAGTAAATAATGGCAAGCTGGTGTATGGTGGTATGACAATGTCTTTTTTCTCATGTTGAATCAAATATTATTGCTAAAACACTGTTGGTTAAAAACAAGTTCATGATAAATTGGGATGTAGTGAAATATGTTGCTAATCACATGGAAATGTCAGATTCATTAAAGATATTTCTAATTAAGTGCATTAGTACACGGAGTACTATCCTCACCTGCTAATTTGTTTGGTATCTCACTGTACCTATGCAGAGTTGGATAAGCCAGAATACTACTGCTTTCTTACTGACAATAATTTCTAATAACTTAGTGACATAGTAATTTCTAATAACTTCTTTAACATTAGGAGTAATAATTGTAACTTATGAGGACCTTATGTAGAGAAAAATGTATCCTGGAACTTTGGTAATAAAAGGTAAAAAGACAATTATAAAACTCTGAGGATTATGTCACTATCAAACACAGTAGAAGTCAATACAAGTTATAAATTGGAATCTGTTGCCTTAAATATACAGCATGAAAATTAAGGCAGGAAGCATTATGTCAAACTTAGAACTGCAATAGTATCTGCAGTTTTATAATAGCTTACTTGTATTTATAAATATATTTTTTGTTTATTGAATAAAAATTTATGCTCTGTACTAAAACCTAGGATCATTGATTGTACCTTAATGGAAAAGGACTAGAATCAGTAAGAGAAGTGTGGTAGGGCAAATGTTAATGTCTCATGGTTCTATATATTGCTAAGTCCAAGTTTGAGATGTCTGAGATTCAGAGCAGGGTGATGCCCTTCTCTTTGGTTTTCACACAGTACCCTCTTGGCTTTATCTTTTCTCGATGGACAGCAGGAATTTTGTGTGTCTTTCTTTACTTATGAGGTTAACACTTCCATCATGATTTCCACACCCATGACTTAATATATGTGTAATTTCCTCTGAGTCCCACCTACAAATACCATCACATTTTGGGAAATTATAAGCCAGCAGGACTACAGTTAACCAGTTTAAATGATAATTTTATCACTGTAAAGTTTTTAAAACATGAGGTTTTTAATTAAAGCAATCTCAATTACAGCCAATTTCTATGCTTCAGTGATTAAGACATGTGACATTAGAAAAAAATAGAAACTCAATGTCATTGTTCAGAACAGAAGTTCAGAATAGACACCACTTGCATAAACAAATATTTATTTTACTTGAATTTACAGTGAATGAATGGATAGTTCTATAAAAGATGACAAGAAATTAAATTGAATTTAGATTCTTCAGAAAAGGCAAATATAAATTTCAGATGGTTCTCAAATTAACCATAAAAGACAAGGTGTAAGCTCCTTTACTAAGGAAAGTATCTTTTTCAATATCAAGATATATGGAATACAGACTATGAGGCAATATTGCCAAATTAGACCAGGGTAACCACTTAGGGGCATCTGTTAATTTTTTTTTCATAATTTTTTTATTTAAAGAGAAAAAAAAGGGAAAAGGTAGAAATATTACAGAATTAAAAGAAGAGAAATAGTAAGAAATCCTAGTTGATACATTACCTATTGTTCTTTTAGAAAGTTATTCAAGTTACAGAATTAAAGCACACAAAGTGGACACTAAAGCAGTGAGAGTGCAAACAGATCTGTTCAAAAATCCAACAAGAACCTGGAAATATGGTCATCAATCCCACACATCTAAACATACACGCAGCTATATCTTTTATAGCACTTCCTATTTCCTCTTTTTTTACAATAGCAATTATACATTTTTAAAATTTTATTTAAAGAGAAGAAAAAAAACAAAACAAAAACGGTAGCAACAATACAGAATTCTAAAAGAAAGAAAGAAAAAGGAGAAAAAGCCCCACTAAGAAATCAGTAATTTATAAATTATGTACTCTGTTAATTTTTATAAAGCACATTAAAACAAGACATGATTCCAAAGAATCTTTGCAATACATATAAAATGCAAAGATTTTCTACTCCAATTACGTTAAGAACATGGACTATTTCCTGCAACATTAGTTAGTGAATCCAGAAATTCTGTATTGGGCTACATTCCTACATTTTTATTTTGTATTCTGAGACAGGTTCTCATTAAGTTGCTACCCAGGCTAGAACTTATGAATCTCCTTCCTCAGCCTCCCAGAATGCTGGGACTGCAAGCATGCACCACCATACAGACTCTGATTAATTTTTTGAAATATATAAGTGGTTCAATTGAAAAACCATATTATGGGCCATTTATTTTACTATCAATAACAGAGAAAAATAAATGGCCCATATTATGTAAAAAGCCACAGCTGTCTCATAACTACAGAAATTGAAGTTAATTGAATCCTACCTTACACCTATTGTTAGGACAACAGAGAATATTTGTGGATGGTGTGGAAAAACAAAAGATGCCTAACCAAATTGCAAATTTGTTCCAAAGACACTTAGAAAGTGTCTTTGGAACTGTCACAAAGTTAAAAGTCACTGTGTTATTGTCAGTGATTTCACTCCAGTTACGAAAATATGTTTTTTTGCCTCAGTCAACATGATGAAGGACATACAAATAATATTTATGTATTTGCAACAATAGAAGCATAATTAGTGCTATTTCAGGAATATTACTAATTTTAATGTCTTATATAACATAAGCATAGTGAACTTTGAAAATAAATTAAAAAACTCTAAATGAAATCACAGAGTTGATTCCTAACACAACATTACAAGTAACAACAAGATATGGAATTCTTCCATTTACTTCTGATCTTAACAAGATCAAATAGAAGCAAGTTTATTTAATAAATTGCACAGGGATGTGTAGGAGCTTCATAACATTGTGTTACAGTTAAAGAAAATGATATTTTTACATGAAAAAATTGACCATTACTGGGGATCCATTACTGGAAGCATCAATTATGCATGATTACAATTTTTCCTCCTTAATTGCATTTTTCTCCATCTTTTTATATTAGAAGACACCCCTTAGTATATTCCCTGCCTGTGTAATACAAGAAAAGTCCTTCCTCTGAAAAATCCCCCTTTGGGAAATGCTTACTTTTATCTGATATATCAAATAAGATAATCAGAACTCTGTAGAAAAGTATCAGAACATATAATGAGGACCAACACTTAAGATATTAGAGCCTCGTTGACCCTTGAAAATTTTGTTTCTCAGTGCAACCAAGGAAGGACACACAATTTTCTATCTCAGCATCATGTCAGAATGTGACATCTGGTACCTGCATTTGCTGTAATTCCTTGATGGCCTGCAGGAGAGGGAGGTCCAGGATGAGGTTATCTCAAAAAGGACTGAATAATTCCTACTCTATTCCAGAACATTCCTTGTCTCTGAAGTGCTTGTCATTAAAGATAAAAATCTTACTGAGTGAATCTTTTAGTGTTAGGGTTTTCTTTCCTTTTAAAACTAAAGATGTCATCATTGATGAAATTCACAATTGTCTCAAAACAGTAATATCATCTAATTATGCCAGTCATATAGCTAATCAAACTGAGTATTCTTGATAATATTTTAACACAGAATGGTATAATTTTATAGTATCAGGTCTCATTCTTAGATTCATGGAGCACAAAAATTCATTTACTTGGATCATAGTAGAACTAGTTACAGAATATAATTCTAAAGACTCCAGTCACATGATCCAGAGTAGTTTTTCATGCAATGAAAACTTTGTTGAAATACTGAAGCGGATGTTCATCAACTTCTTCAACTTGTGTTAGTAAGAACTTACATACACACACACACACACACACACACACGATTTCAAAAATAGTGTGATCATCAGGCTTTCCTTTGCCTAAGCAAAAAATTTATACTTACAAATGCAGCAATGTTTAAAATATCAGAGAACTAAAAAAAAGTCAAGATTGAATCCATGACAAAATGAACTTGAGCATTACATTGTCTCATCATTTTATGTCATGCCATGTTTGGCCTACATAGAGCCTTTGAATTTTAACCTATCTTATACAAGTACAAAGCAAATAGTATCTATCCTAAGAATAAAGAAGCTATCCTAAGAATAAATTTCCACAAAGCTATCCTAAGAATAAATTTCCACAAAGCTGCCTTGATGTCCCTGTTCCTCAGACTGTAGATAAAGGGATTAACCATTCGAGGGACCACAAAATACATCACTGACGCCCCTGCAGTCTTCTGGGCTGAATCAGTTATTGAAGAACTAATATACACCCCAAAACCTGTTCCATAGAACAGGGAGACAACTAATAGATGAAAAACACAGGAATAAAAGGCCTTATACTTCCTTTCTGATATGGCATTCTCAAGATTGATGACAGAATGTGAAAATAAGAAAATATAACTCCAAACATAGGAACACCACCAAAAATGCAAGCTGCAACATATATTACTATGTTATCCAACCAGATATCAGAATGAGTGAGCCTGATAATCTGAGCAAGTTCACAGAAGCAATTTGGGATTCTCAGCGCTGTGCAGAAAGACAACCTTAGGGTCATCAGGCTATGAAGTAGTCCATCCATGATGCTAATGATCAAGGAGAAGAAAATCAGTAAAACACACGTGTGTGTTCATGGTGACTGCATACTTAAGTGGATGGCAGATGGCCAGATAGGCCATCACTGCAAAGAAGACAGTTTTCCAAACAATCAAAAACCAATATTAAACCAACCTAAGAAGGCATGCTGTGTTAAAGATGCCCTGATCACATGTTTGGATGTTCACCAGCATATCTGGGACAGTAGCAATGCTTAAAAAGATGTCATTAAGGGGCAGATTAGAAAGGAAGAAGTATAAGGAGGCGTGAAATTGGAGTCAGAGCTCATAGCTAAGGTAATGAGCATGTTTCCAAGAATGGTGACCATGTCAATAACAAGGAACAGGCTAAAGATAGTGGGCTGTAGTTATGGATCATGTCAGTACAAGGGGACGAAAGTCTGAAATTGCTGTTTTTAGCTACCATGGCTTTATGATCTATTTCATTTTGAAAGCGTGAATGTCTGAAATTTCTGTTTTTAGTTTCTATGGGTTTATGATCTATTTCAGGAATGGTGAAACTAACAATCAAATATGTAAACAGCAGAGGTTGTGTAATGTTGGACTGTATTAGAAAAACTACCCATGGTCACCTGGGCTCTTCAGAATTTTACCTCCACAAAAGTGACACTTTAATTTCTTGTTGTTAAACTATTCTTACTGTAACATCTGTTTATGGCATCATTAACAACTAATCCATTTACAAAATAATACCTGTACTGACAAAAAGAGAAAGGAAAGAAAGAAAGAAGGAGGCCAATTAGTTTCTAACGGTCATTGACTTTGAGATGTGTAGATTTCTGATTTGAAAAAGTTGGGACTTTTTCTTGATCAGAGAATAAGACCATCAGAATTACATCTGGGGAATATCAATTCAAACATAAGATGAGTGATAAAATATATAGTGAATGTTCAGATTTTTTTAAAAAAAATTATTAAGTAAAAGATCCATCTACCACTGCTAAATGAGCTCAAAATACACCTCTGTGCTTTACATGCATTTATCATCCTTGCTAGTTTTCAAGAGTACACATCTATGGCTTTATGCTGTCATGCATGCATAGATTTTCTGAATGATTTCCCTTTCATGGTTATTTTGACTTTGCAGAAAAGCCAAATGTTTCTGAGTGTCAGATTTGATGAATAAGGTAGAAAAGGAATTAAGGTAATGTTCTTATAAGATTGTCTTCTTATTGGACAGTATTTGTATAAGTATTTACTGTATTTTTATCAAACCATATAAAGATATTTGTGAAGGAGAAAGTTCAGAATTCCTTTAAAACTTTTCAAGAATGATAGGATAAGTAGGTCTGAGAGACAGGAAATTCTAAATGAGAAATGTTAACAATGTAACTTCCGGTAGAGTTAAACTTTAAAATTTATAATATGTTTTGTCATGTCTTATATATGACAGTATATCAAGGTAGAGAAAATTGATAATAGAGACATAGAGGTCTTTTTTCCTACCAACTTATTCTGCCTTTTCTTTGTTTTTCTCCAAATTATATACAGGATCTACCCTTATTTCTAAAGTATTGACAAGGGATCACATATTCCCTGTTTTGATTCAAAATGAATGATGCTGAACAATTTACCTATCTATTGAAGATTGTGTGGTGTCAGAAAAGCAGACAGACTAATTGATTCAGAAGGATACCAGTCAAGCAGGATCATCTCTGCCTGGGGCAGAAAAGCTCCGCGATATTTTCACTGACTGACGTCTACAGTCTCTTTATCCATTCAATAATCAATATCCTAAGGTCCTCTTTAGACCACCTAATTCATTCTTCTAATCCTAGGAGGACACATCCTTACAGACCAAGAATCTTGGGTGAGGAGTTCAGGATAGATGATTACCTGACCCTAGAGGCCAGGTGTGCCTGCTAACTTCTCTCCATTACCTCTGCTCACCTCTATTTCAAGGACTTGACATGGAAAAAGCACATCACTTCTCTAAGATATTTTAGCATTGCTTATAAGTTACAAATTAAGAGTTATTTATTTCATGGTCTCTCAAAGACAGATTCCTATTTTGGATGTGAAAACATGTGATATAAATAATGTAACTAGAATATTGTTAAATAAAACCATCTTAATCTAATTTACTTTTAAAATAGAAATGATTTTGTGAGGTATACTCATTGTATTTTGATTGTGATTATATTAAATCTGTGTAACAATATTGGTAGTAATGCCTTTTTCACCATATTGCTTCTTGCTACTCATCAGAAAATTTTCTGATGTATCTCAATTTCCTTTTTCTGAATAGTGCAGTTTTCAGTGTATAGAATTCTGGCTTCCTTTGATAGATTGATACCTATATATTTCATTTTATAAATGCTATTGTGAAAGGTATTTTTTTCTTTAAATTTTCTCTCTGTGTTTGTTGTTTGTGTACAGGAATGCTATTTATCTTTGCATATTTACATTGTATCCAGCTATGCTACTGAATTCAGTTTTTAAGCCTAAAAGTCTTTTGGTGGAGATTTTGGTATTTTCTATAGGGAGTAACATGTCATCTGCAAATAATGATAATGTAATTTGCTCATTTCCTATTCTTATTCCTTGAACTTCTCTCACTTATCTAATTACTCTGGCTACTATGTCCAGAAATATATTGAATAGGAATGGTGAGAGTGGACATTATTGCCTTGTTCCTGATTTTAGAGTGAAAACTTTCAACTTTTTGACCATGCTGGATGTTGGTTTGTCATAGAGGAGATTTATCAAATTTAGATAAAGACCAACTATCTCAGTTTTCTGTAGCATATTTATCATTATGAGTGATTATTGGAATTGGGCAAATGCATTTTGTGTATCTATTGAAAAATCATAGAGCAGAACTAAAGAAAACATTTCACAAATTCATTAGGAAACAAACAAGACCTACAATAGGAAAAACAACCCCATAACTATTATGTCGAAATTTCTTTCCACTAGCCCTCCAGTCTAGATATAGAACTATCAACAAAGTTGGGTGGCTTTCTTTATTTCTTTCATTTTTAATCTGTTTTTATCCTTTTATTCTTTTGAATCAACTCCTTTCTTTTTCCTTTCCTAGTCATCTACATTCCAACATTCCATAATTAATATAGAACCATTTTTCTTGGTATTAGAGGAAGGGTGAAATATTTAAAAGAAATTTAAATGACATGATTAATATACAACTGGTACTGTAGAAACAGATGTAATCAATAATGGTTCTTGCCTCACAATTAAGTGACAAAGATAGTTTCAGTTCCACTGAGTAGGTAGTAGAGGTTTATAAATACAAAACCACAAAAGTTGTAACAGGGAAACATGTTGAAGCAGTCATATCAGAAACAGAGATATTCTATTTTAAATGATTGTAAACATTTTATACAAAGAAAGAAATTTGAGAATACAAAGGAAAATTTCCTCTAAAATCCTTAACTTTCCAAAAGCTGACCTTATGGGCACATTAAAAAAAGGTTAAAGTATTTCACCAGATATAGGAAGAAACAAATGAAATGTTCAGTAAGTTGTTCAGTTGAGCTCAAAAGCTGTGTCATTAAATTAATAAAGAACTGATAAAATGAGCATTGATCTTGAAGAAGCTAAGAAAGTTTGGGAAAATGGAACAAGTTAATGAAAGATACAAATAATTTTATTAAAAAGAGACAATGAAAATATATCAAACAAAATCACAGGATTTTTTAAAGCTACTAAAATTCTGGACAGAACAAATGAACAGTGTCAGGAGCAGACCAGAAAAACCACTCAAACATCTGTCTATGACTGCAAAAGCTTTTGAAGGGATGTCTACATATAAACCACAACAGTCCCCACAAATAAAAGACTTAATCAAAAATATGCAATTGAAATAAATAAACAATCTCAGAATAAATGAAAATAAATGAAATGGTCAATCCATACATGTGTTAACCAAATGTTTAACATCCTTGGCCATCAAAATAAATTACACTTTACTCCCATAATAGTGATTATTATGAAATATTCAAAAAGTAATTAATATTGGGAAAATTGTGAGTAAAAAAGAAAGCTTTGTACAGTATTCATGTAGACACAATCTTGTATAACCTCTATGGAAATAAGTATTGAGATTCATTAGAAAACTAAAAATAGAAATTCTATCAAACCCAGCTTTATTTCTTCTGGGTATCATCCTAATAGAGTTAAAGTAATTATATTTAGGCAGCAATGGATTTTTTTTAAAAAAATGCAGCCAGTAGTATCAAAGATAATAGATTTAATATTCCTCACAAAATGTGAACAGACATTAAAGTTCAAGAAACTTTAATACACTTATGAATTGAGTTTCTTGAGTGTTTGTTTAAGATACCTTATGTATATTTATAATTATATTATTTTTCCCATACATAAGCTATATTTTAATACATAAAATTCAACTGGGCTTCCTCATATGATATAATGATAGATAGATAGTTGGTAGATAGATAGATGGATAGATAGATAGATAGATAGATAGAACTAAAATGGAGAATTGGAATTTATTAGAGAAATTCAATCTGTCATGTTTTCAAAATCTATGAAGTAGATGTGAGCAAGAAGCAGTTAAGAGAAGCAAATGGTTTACACTGCCAAGGGAATCAGGAAACCAACCATCCCAATTTCCTTTCCTCTGTAGACTTGGTCTTTAGGAACATTCACTCCTGGATCGGAACAATACTTACATTTGTGGTCTAACATGGAGCATTGGATATTAACCCCCCCAGGATACATAGACTCCAGAAGTCAGTCAGGCTAAGCCTCACTCAAAAGCCCTGCCCAGTCAGTGAGCAACAGCTGCTATTCCTCCCAGTGATGATCCTTCTTGATGTAGTACCCATCGTTTCAATAAATGCCTCTGCCCTTTCTGAGAATGGGTCATCTGTCTTCCACATCCAGGTGAGATGATGAACATCATTCTTGGTGAATCAGCCATGCAACTCATGGTTCCCTTGTGAATGTCTTGACGATGAGTATAGGTATTTTCTTACAATCTCAACCCAGGGGAGTTGTGAGGGCTGTATATATATAAAATGGTGAGAAACAGGTCACCATGAGCCTGACTGTCAATTTTTGACACACTTTAAAAACTTTATTTAAAGAAAAAAAGAGCATAAAAATAATACTTAATTTCAAAAAAAAACAAAAATAAACAGTAAAAAATCACTAGCTAAAAATAACCATATTGTTCTCTTAGAAGTAATTGTTCAAATTACAAAAGTAGAGCACACAAAGTGGACATTCAAACAGGGAGACTGCAAACAGTTCTGATCACCTATCCAACAAAAACTTAGTAATGTAGTTATCAATCCTACACACTTAACAATACACGCATTTATATCCTTTAGAGTACTTTCTTTTCCTCTTTTTTTTACTATAACAATTACATACTTTGGGTTTTATTATGCCTATATTTCTTATTACTTTTTACAACAAAGACATTTATAAATATGACTTAAAGATAGTTATAAATATGATCATTTATTTCACTAATGACAATAGCTTCAATTTGTTTCCACTTGCCTATGAAGGCTTCAATATCATTCTTTTTTATAGCTGAGTAATATTCCACTGTATAAAAATACAACATCTTTTTCATGGACTCTGTGGTTGATGGGCATCTGTTTCCAAGATTTAGATACTACAAATTGTGCTTCTATGAACATGGGTGCCCATATATCACTGTGATATGACCTTTACAGGTCTTCTGGAAAAATATCCAGGAGGGAAATAGCTGGTTTGAATGGAACTTTCAATCCTAGTCTTCTGAGAAATCTCCATGGTGATTTCCACAGTGGTTGCACCAGTCTACACTCCCACCAACAGTGGAGCAGTGTTCCTTTTTCCCTGAAGACTTGCCATTTGTTATAAGTTGATTTCTTGATGGTAGCTATTCTTTTGGAAGTGAGATGAAATCTCAATGTTGTTTTAATTTGCATTTCTCAAACGACCGGTGATGGTGAACATTTCTTCATGTATTTATTTGGCATTTGAATATCTTCATCTGATAATTGTGTGTTCATCTCAGATGCCCATTTTTGGAGAGGGTCTTTTAATTTGGGGAGCTTGATGTTTTTCAATTCTTTATATGTTCAGGATATAAGTCCTTTGCCTGAGGGGTTGTTGGCTAAAATTCTCTCCCATTCTGTGGATTTGCTTTTCACTCTGTTAGTAATTTTTTTTGAAGTGCAGAAACTTTTCAATAATACGAGGCCCCAGTTGTTGATTCTGTGAAGTGTTTCCCATGCAGTTTGCATTTTGTTCATGAATTCTCTGCCTACCCCTATGTCTCCAAGACTTCTATCTACCTTATCATCCAGTAGATTTAGTGTTTATGTTTTTAATATTTAGGTCTTTGATCCATTTAGACTTTAGTTTTGTGCATGATGATAGGCATGGATCTAGTTTCAGTCTTTGGCATGTGAAGAGCCAATTTTTCCAACACCATTTATTAAAGAGGCTGTCCTTCTTCCAGTGGACATATTTAGCCCTTTTGTCAAGTATCAGGTGGCTGACTGTCTTTGTAGTTGTGCTTGCATCTGCTAATCCATTGATCCTCAGGTCTATTTATTTGCCAGGTACCATGCTGATTTTATCACTGTGGCTTTGTAGTATAGTTTCAAGTCAGGAATTGAGATGCTACCTTCCTTGCCTTTGTTACCCAGAATTGCCTTTGCTATTCTAGGTTTCTTCTGTTTCCAAATAAATTTAGGAGTGTTTTCTCTGGATCTGTGAGGTATGTTAATGGTATTTTCATTGGGATTGTGTTAAATCAGAATAACAGTTTTGAGAGTATGGCCATTTTCACAACATTGGTTCTTCCTAGTCAAGAGCAAGGAATATCCTTCCATTTTCTAATATCCTCTTCAATCTCCTTTTTCAGCATAGTATAATTTTCAGCATATAGGTCGTTTACATTTTTAGTTAGGTTGATTCCTAAGTATTTCATTTTTTTACATGCTATTGTGAAGGGCAATATTTCCATGCTTTCTGTCTCAGTGAGTTTTTTGTTTGTGTATTGATTTTTGAGTGTTGACTTTGTATCCAGCTATACTGCTGAATTTGTTTATTACTTCTAGTAGTCATTTAATGGAATTTTTTGGGTCTTCTTTATAGAATATCATGTCATCTGCAAATAGTGATAATTTAACTTCTTCCTTTCCTATCCTTATTCCTTTTATTTCTCTCTCTTTCCTGATTGCCCTGGTTAGCATTTCCAGAACTATATTGAATAGGAGTAGTGATAGTGGACATGCTTGCCTTGTTCCTGATTTTAAAGTGAAAGCTTTTAGTTTTTGTCCATTTAGTATAATGTTGGCTGTTGGTTTTTCATAGATGGCCTTTATAAGATTGAGATAGACACCATGTATTCTGAGTTTCTGAAGGGTTTTTATCATGAACATGTGCTGGACTTTATCAAAAAAATTTTCTGCATCTATTGAGATGACCTTATGGTTTTTGTTTTTAGCTCTGTTGATGTGGCGTATTACATTTATTGATTTTCATGTGTTGAACCATCCCTGCATTCTTGGAATGAATCTCACTTGGTCATGGTGTAGAATCTTCTTGATGATTGCTGCATTCTATTTGCCAGTATTTTGTTGAGAATCTTTGTTAAAATGGTTACTATCTTTGGGTTTAACTTGCTCTTCTTTTTCTAGAAGCTTGAGATGAAGCATAAGGTTTATTTGTGCTCATTCTGTTTTTTTGATATGACAATTTATTACTTTATATTTTACTTTTAAGACCACTTTCATTGCATCCCATAGATTACAGTACATTGTTTCTGCATTTTCATTGAATTGTAGACATTGCTTTATTTCTTCTTTAATTTCATCTGTAGCCCACTGGTTGTTAAAATGGTTATTATTTAATTTGCATGTGTTTGTGCAGATTTTGCAATTCCTTTTATCATTACTTTCCAATTTCAGTTTGCTAAGGTCGGATATTATGCATGGGATAATTTCAATACGTTTGCAGTTACTTAAGAATGTTTTATGGGATAATATATGGTCTATTTTGGAGAATGTCCCATGCACAGCTGTGAAGAATATGTATTCTGATCTGGTTGGGTGGAATACTCTGTATAACATCTACTAAATCCAATTGTTCACAAGTATGATTCAGTTCTGTTACTTCTTTGCTGACTTTTTGTCTAGTTGCTCTATCTCTTTGGACTGTTAAGGTCCCTTGTTATATTTGTGTTCTTGTGTTTTTGGCTTTTCATGTCCATTAGTATCTGTCTTATATAATTGGGTGATCCTGTGTTTCATGCCTATATATTTATAATTGTTAGTTCTTCCTCTTGAATTTTTTCACTAATGAGTATGTAGTGACCTTCTTATCTCTTTTAATCATTTTAGGTTTGAAGTTCACGTTGTCTCCAAATAGAATAGTTACCCCTTCTTTTTTCTGGGTTCCTTTTGCATGGAATACTGTTTTCAATCCTTTGACTTTTAATTGATGAGTTTCCTTTTGGGTTAGATGTGTTTCTTTATATAGCATATTGTGAGATCCTGTTTCTTGATCCAATCTGTCAGCCTATTTCTTTTTATAGGTTGATTTAAGCCATTTAAACTTATGGCTATCACTGATATGTACTGACTCAACTATACCATACTATCTTCCAGTTGTTTGCTCTATGCTTTTCTCCCTTAATTTCTTGTCCTACCTGGTGGTTTCTTTCTGTTGTTGTTCTGGGGATTGTGGTCATTTTTATTTCTATCTAGTATGTCTTTCAATACTCTCTTGTGGGTTGGCTTGGTGGAAGTGAATTTCTTCAGTTGTTCTTTGTCATGGAAGTATCTTGTTTCTCCAATAAGTTTGAATGAAAGTTTTGCTGGGTACATCAGTCTAGGTTGAAAGTTTTTTTTTTCTTTCAGGGCTTGAAATACCTCAAAACAAGCTTGTCTTGACTTGAGGGTTTGTGCTGAAAAGTCTGTGGTGATTCTACTGGGCTTCCCTCAATAGGTGAGCTGTGTCTTTTCTCCAACAGCTTGTAGTATTCTGTTTTTATGCTGTATGTCTGATATCTTAATTATTATACATCTTGGTATAGATTTATGTTAGTTGTGACTGTTTAGAGTTCTCTATGCCTCACTTATCTGCATATCAGATTTTTTCCCCATGTTTGAGAAATTTTCTGCTATTACTTCTGTGAATATTTTTGTTATGTCACTTGCATTGACCCATGCATCTTCACTGATGCCTGTTAATATTACATTGTTGTTCTTGCCATCATCTTGAAGCTGTTGAATTGTCACTTCATGCTGCTTTGTTATTTTTAAAAGTTCTGTCCTTTCATGATCACTAATTGGGATCCTGTCCTCAAGTTCCGAAATCCTATCCTCAGCTTTATTTAAATGGTTTCACATGCTTTGAATAGAATTTTTTGTTTCTTGAATGTCTCTTTAGTTTGTTTCCTGAATTCTGCTTGTTTTCTATATTGTTTATTCAAGGTTTCAATCAGTTTCCCATGCTTCTGTACTTTTTTCTCTATTTCTAACTTTGCTCAGCAATGCCTTTACTAAGGTTATTTCTATGTTTACATGGGCCAATTTTTCTTATTTTGCTTTCTTATGGAGTTGTTTTTTTATTTCACCCACTATCTTTTCAGGGATTTTCAGTGTGTTACTTTTGAAGTCCTCTATTTTAATGTCTCCTGTACTTGCTCCTGGTGGACTAGATCTTTGAGATTGCATTTTGCTTTTTTGTTTTGCCATTTTCCCTTTTGAATCAATATTTGGTCCTTCAATCCCACCAGTGTCAACTGTTGGTAGTATCTTGAAATCTTAATGTAAGGTTGATATTTGTCCAATTGCTGGGTCCCACAATGCACATGTGGGCCAGTCACCTGACTTCCCACTGCAGGGCATGTTGGGTGAGTCCTGTATTCTTCCTGGGCTGACAAGCCTATTAGTATTGATATAGGTCAACTTTTAGCTCCTGATATTACTTCATCTTCAGGTTGTTCCAGGTCACCAAGTCTCCCAGTCTGTAGCATTTGTGTCAGCTGAGGCCCTACTGTGTCCTTATTTTGCGCCTGTGTGTCTCATAAGTCCTTTTGATTTTCTCCGAGTTGGGGAATCCTAATTTGCACACTCTTCACCCTGGCTGATTTTTTTGTGTGCAGGAAGGAGTCACCCATACTCTTGTCAGACTCACCAATGTCTTACAGTTAGTTGCAGGGAGCTTTACTACCGGCCCTATTTATCCACTGTGCACCTCTATTTTAGGGGCATACTCACCACACTTACTGAGCTGCTGAGATCTTACATTTGGGTGAGACAGTTACTGAATTTCCCTTCAAGTTAGCACTGTTAATCTGCTGTAGTCCAAGATTCTGGGACACAGGGTGGGAGCTGAAGATCAACAGCAATATTAGGTCTAGGATGTAGGGAGTGTCCCCAAGGGGCCAGCAGATGTCCTGTGTCCAGACATCATCTTGGTACAGGCCAAGGTCTCAGAGCATTATGGTGTTTCTCAGTGACTGCTGGAGTTGTGCCTATTTCTGGTTTTTGAGCAATGTTTCAGAGCTTCTTTGGTATACTGGGTATCACCTGGCCCACTTTTGGCTCCCAGGGCAGACTTCTGACAACTGCTTGCCACTTGGAGCTCACTGGGTGTGGGCCAGTTGGGTCCATGGGTACTCCATGTATCCTCTGGCGATTTCAGACACAGAGTGTGCTTTTACTGCCTGGGAGCAAAGTTCTAAGGCTTCCCAGTGCACTGGAATTCAACACACATGCCTGGTCAGTGCCAAGGACTGGAATATGGCCCCTGCTTGCTGATTGAAATTTGTTGGGCATGGCTCAGTTAGGGTAGTGGGTATCTCCTGTGTGTCTTAGGGTGATTTCAGATGCAAGGCGTGGTCTTACCACCTGGGAGCAAAGTTCCTAGTTTCCCCATGTGCTGGAATTCAGCCTGTGCATGCACAGTCAGGACCCAGGACTGGATTCTGGGCCCTGCTCCCTGTTTGGAGTTTGCTGGACATGGCCTAGTTAGGCCTGGGGTACCTCCCATGCATCTTAGGGTGAATTCAGATGCAGGGCATGGTCTTACCACCTGGTAGCAAAGTCCCTAGTTTCCTTGTGTGCTGAAACTCAGCCTGCACATGTTTGGTCAAGGCCCAGACTTTTGACACATTTTTATTTACATTGTTATCAATATTCATCCAGTTCTTGTTCTGCTGGTCACCTACTGTCTCTTCAAAGCAGAAGAGATAATTTTATCTGGGAATGGAAATCCATATTTGTGGCTTGTCAGAAAATATGACTTCCATATAATAGTCTATTATTTATTTGAATGTTTTGGTGGTTAGGGGAAGAATTTGTCTCAGTGTATAAGTTTTCTAGAGGTGTTATAAAAATATACACATAATGGATTAATTAATAAAATAAATTAACTTTCTCACAGTTTAGGAGGCTATAAATTGACAGATCAAGTTGTGGGAAGGGTGAGTTCCTCCTGTGGTCACTCTCCTTGGATAGCAGTCTTAACTCAGTGTCTTTCCATGGTTTCTTTCTCTTTGTGTCTATTCTAAAATTAACTTATAAGATCCTCTGGCATACAAGATTAGTGATCAATCTAAATACTTTTTAAGTAAGTTACCTTTTGAAATAACTTGCTTGCTTCTTGAGTCCACATGTTTTTTTTTCTTTAAAATAAAAACATCAAATAATCTTTTGAAAAAGCAGTCACAGCCCGAAATATAGGGGCTACAATGCACCCAATAAATTTTGAAATGATTGAATTCTGCCCATAAAAATTAGTTCCCTCCATTATTTGCTTTACCATTTATTTAGCTATGACTATATAGATAGTTTTTCCCTAGCCTCTGGGACATAGGGGCTGTGAAAATTCTGAGGAAGGAGGTGGAGATGAAGGAAGCCTCATCATTCAGCTATATTTCCCTTTATTTTGTTCTATAAAATCAACAAGTATTTTATTAGGGAGGATGGGGGACTGCATAATGAAAAACAAAGATAATACACTGACCACATCTCAACTCTTCCCAGACCATAAAAATATTTTGCCATAACTGTTTTAGGTCTTAGTAAATGAGATAATAAATAAGAATCACATGGAATTTACCTTCTTTGCAGTTCTGTCCATACTGTACCCTTACTGACCATGCCTTCTTGAATGTGCTTGTATTCCCTACATATGTCTCTGTATTGCATATCTGATAATAAATAAAAACTATAGGCACAACACTTATTAGTTAGGAAAGCAGAAATAAATTGTGCAGTGAAAGTATAGTGAAATATTCAACTGGTTAAGATTTCTGAAAGAGAACTATGCATATCAATGTAAATGAAAAATAAATTATGAAATAAGCCATACTATAAATAGTATATAAAATAGGATCCTGTTCATAAAATAAAGTCAATACATTTGCATATTTTATTATTTGGAGAAATTAACCATGTTCTTAGCTGTGGGCTAATACTTTTATCTCATTATTGTAGTGTAATAGTTTCTGTGAGGAAGGAGTAAAATCAAATTTCTGTAAATAATTTTATGAGGTTTCATATAATTATTTTGTTTGCATTTTGCAATAAAATTACTTAATGCAAGCATGAAAAGATGCGCTATTTTTGCCTTTTGCATAGCTGACCCTGCATTATTCTCTGTACTTTCTATTAAATGTTCATAATTCTGAATTATAATATGCACACCCATGAAATCTCAAAAATCATTAAAATTTTTCATGATAGATTTTTATATAATTTTTCCTAGCCCGAGTTTTTATAGTTTTTCATGATTCATCTATCTAATTAATTAATTTCATTTTCTAGATATATCATATATTCAAGCCAAATTTACATATAATGTGTATATATATACATACATTTATATATAATATATATCATCAATGCTGCTTTCACTCGTTTTTTAATTCTTTCCATCATCAAGCTTTTGAGAGATAGTTTCAGTACAGAAATTTTTGCCTAAAATTTGAATTCATCAAACTAGAGATGTTCTTTCTTTCATTCATCTTGACTGCTTTACACAAGTCCATTTCTTTCTCTTGAAGGCTGAAAAGTTTCATGAGCAATTGTTCATGGGAGATGCAAAATTTCATACACATCATATACACAGTCACACAGACAGACAAACACACAGAATGTACAGTATAAAAAAGGTCCTTATGAGTGCCTAGTCTGCTCTTCACTATGCTGGCTGCTTTTTCTATATTTACTTTTCATAGCAGAAGTATCCCTTTCTATTTTTCATCTTAGATTCATTTGCATAATAAAACAATTTGCACAAATGAAATTGTACATATTTAAGATGTGAAATGTGATGACTAGAGGTATGCAAATTATGAAATGACTATCAAGCTACAGCTGATTATAACATCCATTAAGCACTGCCAATTGAGTGAGGATGGTGATACTTCACATCCATTTGAAGGTTGTTCTCCAACATAGAGTAAGCCCTTGAGCTTAGAATAAACTCAGTCTAATACATCATTAAATGATGATCACTTTTCAGCTTCCTAGTATATGAAGAACACTGCTTTATAGGAGACTTCTGTAGGAAAGTCTTACCTTTTAAGTTTGGGTTGTGATACAAGACTGTATTTACTGAACACTAACAATTTTTTTTCTTTCCATGTATTTTTAGAGGCACCTGTAAATTTCATAATTTCTTTGATTGTACTATTTGGTGTTTATTTTATTTAATGACATATTATGCATTTTATTAGTAGAAAAGTTTCTTATAGAATGAGAGAGTATGTTTTCTGTGTTTTGACAGTCTCACTTAGAATTAACTGCTAAAGAAGACTGTTTTTGTTTCAATAGAAGAGTCATGACTTGCAAGTTTATCCATTTTCCAATCTCTTCTCCCAACCACCTGATTACACTTTCCACCTGTAATAATCAACTTAATGAGCATAACTAAAAATTCAAAGAGAAAATTGGGCCTATAGTCAGGAAGAAACTTAAAATCATAAAGGGAAATCATGAGACCCTCTAGATGATGTACATAGATTAACTCTGCATTCCTCAGAGGAATTAACAAAGCTTTTGCAAAATACCCAAATCAGTAGTCAGACCATCAGTTCTCTCAGTCTTTCCAAACATGGACAGTGCAGTTTTTACCCACCATGTTTCCTCGTAGCTCCATGGGGCCCATGCTGAACTATCTCATTCATAGTTTGAAATAGTTTCACCTGAAGGCATACCAAAATTGGAAAACATTGCCCTATAAATAAATTACATGAGTTCATGCTCACTTTGCTTTTATACTGAGGGCATGGAATACGTCTGAAGTGATATCTTTGTCTTATCTTCTGTTATAGCGTCAATCCTTGCCAAAAAGTGTAAAACAGAGTTGGTGTCCAATCAATATAGTAGAAGTTTGAGTACATTTGAGACAACATATGAGCAGAAAGAGTGTCACTGAAGCATTGAGAGATTTTCAATCCATTATGAGCCACACAACTTAGTCTACTTGCTTTCATCTCCAGACTTTTCAAAACTAATATGTACCCAAAATTTTTGTGGCTACTATGTTTACAGAAGTACCTGTTCTTGTGTATAAATTTCTTTCTCTTAGTATTTCCCCTTATTATTTCCATGCGATCAATGGAGAATAGGGAACTCATAAATCAAACAGTTGTATGAGAATTTCTTCTCCTGGGCCTGACAGATGATCCAGAACTGTGGCCCCTCAACTTCATCCTGTTCCTTTTCATTTACTTGGTCACTGTCCTGGGAAACCTGCTCATCATCCTGACTGTGAGTGCTGATTCTCACGTCCACACCCTCATGTACATCTTCCTTTCCAGCCTGTCCTTCACTGATATGGTGATAAACTCCGCCATAATCCCAAGAATGCTAGTGAACAGTCAAGCACAGAATCAGAGTATCTCCTACACAGACTGCTTTAGCCAGTTTACTTTTATCTTAAATTTTTCATACTTGGAAAATTTTCTCCTTGCCATGATAGCTTATGAGCACTACATGGCCATTTGTCATCCATTAAGGTACACAGTCATCATGAACCCCCGCCTTTCTGTTCTACATGTTCTTCTCTCTTCATTATTTAGCATTGGAGATACTCAGGTCCACAGATGGATGGGCTTTGGATGCACTTTTGTACATATCTGGAAATCCCTCACTTTTCTGTGAACTTACTTAACCCATCAAGCTTGTCTGTTCTGATGCTCTTATTGATAGTTTCTTGATCTATGTTTCACTTTGCATAGTTGGTGGCATTACATCTGGTGGAATTATTTTTTGTTATATTCACATTGTGTCCCCTGTTTTAGGAATGTCATCACAGGGATTAAAGTATAAAGCTTATCCCACCTGTGGGTGTCATCTGTCCATTGTGTTCTTTTCTTGTGAGGCAGGTCGTGCAGTGCACATCAGCTCTTGAGTGACAGACTCACCGTGAAAGACAGTAGTGGCTTCAGTGATGTATTCCGTGTTTCCTTAAATGCTGAAAATCTTTATTTATAGCTTGACAGAGAGAAAAGTAAGAGAAGCCTTGATAAAACTCATGGGAAGAAACAATTTCTTTTCTGTGTTGTTTTAAATTGCTTTGGTTTAAAGTGATAAAAGAATTTCCAATGATAAAATTCCATTTGAAACTTAGTGCTTGATTCTTCCAGGCCTTCTTATTTGACTTATTTGTACTGTGGCTGGATCGCCCAGTGTCATTTGGGAGCTGAAGCAGTGCTGGCACAGAAGCACAGATGGCCCAGAACCTAAGCCAAAGTCAGAAGAATGGGCATGGCCATGGTGGAGAGAAGATTCCGAGTGCAAGAGCAGGCACCTCAAATGTGAGGTCCTTGTCACTGTTGCCAGTGCTCTGGCAGTGGATAGCAAAGAGGCTGCAAGGTGTGGGGAGCTGAGGCCACCCTGTGTGTCCAATTGGAGAGTTTCAGCCCTGGCTCCCTGAATGTGCATTTTCTCTGGCAGAAACTCAATCATGCCACACCCTTAGACTCCATGCTCAACTCAAATACTTGAAGGCTCTATCCAGGATTGGCCTGGGACACACTAAAGTTTTTCCATTGGGCTGCCAAGCTCATCCAATCTTTCATGAGCTGCACTCTTCTCCCACATTCTCTTTCTTTCTGGCCTCCTTGCCTCCTTACTTATCTTGCCCTGTCCTTGGGCTGGACCCAAAGGCCATTTGGATGAGCTCTGTGCCTATGGGTGGGCCTATAGCCCAATCATTTCCTGTGGAGCCAGGCAGGCAAAGGGGTGGGGCTGAGCTCAAAGCACCCTCTTCCTGTCCCAGCCTCGCAGATTCCTGGCAAGAAAGGTGTGAGCCTAAAGGCCCCGCCTAGTGATCTGCTGTTCTCAACACTCCACTATGCTTCACCCATTCCCCGGGGAACTGTAATTTCCCTTCTCTGGAACCTCTTGCAAACAAACCACCACAACGCTTAGGATTCACCCTTCACAAGCACCTAACTTTAAGTGGGGCCTTGAGTGTTGGGGCTGGGGCGTGTCTGCTCTTGTAAACTCTCAAGGCTGCAGAGGTCATCCTCCCTCCCTTGGCAAGAAAGTCCTTGGGAGCAAAGATGGATGACAAGGTGATGGACAAAGCAAGGCGCATCTTCCCACCATCAATAAAAACAAAGGTGTTTTCCGAGGGCTGTGGGCAGATAGCTTCAGGCAGCCTATTCCCGTCATGGCTCTAAACATTGAGTCAGGAGCCTGTGTGGATCTGGCACATGAAAGGACACATGCTGGGTCCCTTTGCCTGCTGGTCCCTCATTGGCTCTGTCACCAGAATCAAAAGCTGCATCTCATGGGGGATCTGGGGCATCACACATTTGAAAGCTCTTGCAATGTGCCACGCTGGGGCCTCATCTGCATCTCATCCCTGGCCAGCTGCACCTATTGAATTTCTTCACATTCACAGGTGACACAATCCAAACTGGTGCTGGGACACAGCATCCAGAAAATGGAGTCCCAGCATCTCACAGGGCCTATTGGGGTGGCAGCACAATATGTCCTCCTAACAAGAAGTAGGAAGTCACAGATCTCAGGAAATAACCTGTCTCCTATTGAGACAAGGTTCTCTTTTCAAGGGCGGATGGGCCCTAGACTTTGTGCATTTCCATGTGTGTGTGTGTGTGTGCGTGTGTGTATGATTCAGTTTGGGTGTGTGCGTTTGCATGTGACAGGATGTGTTTCAGTGTGTGTGTCTATGTGTGCCTGTGTCTGTTTGTGCCTGTGAAGAATTTCAGGCTTACCCATGCCTGGAGCTGTCATCCATTCCAGGTTTCTGGCACTGAGGAATATCCTCAGGCCACTTATGAGGCGTTCTAGGAACCCTGGGAATTTGCAAGTTGCCCCCACTGGGTCAGAACTTGCTAGTGCCCTGCCATAGCTCACCAGAGTCACCAGTTCCCCCTGTGGATGTCTCTGTCATTGACAATCCCTTGTCCAGGGCTGGAGTGACAATTTCACATTACAGTCTCCTAGGGATTGTCTCAGCCTTGAAGATCAGAGAGAAAGTCCTTCTGAAAGAGCGGGAGGGCGTTCACCCCTCTGTCTGTGCTCCAGCCCTTTTGTATGGAAGGCTTTGAAAGACACACTTCTCCCTATGGACAGTCCTCAAAGCACTGTGTTGGCCTGTTTGTGTGTTCAAGTGGTTCAGTCCACCTGTTGGGAGCTTTGTGTGGGTGGGACGATGTTTGTTTCAGCCTTGGAAATTTCAAGGAAGGAGAGTAGGGCTGGCTTGGAGACTTGTTGGTTGTTTGCTGTGATAGGGCTCTAAAAAATGCTGGTGTCATCTGCAGTTCCCCTTGGCAACTGAGTCCATGTTCTTCCCTCCCTTGTGAGCCCAGGCTGGTCAAGTGGCCACGCTTCTGTCATTCTTTAGGGAAACTGTGGTTCATGCACGTACACACCCATAGAGAGATGGCTTGTGAGATGCATTCACTGCAGAGGGCCTAGGCGGATGTCTACTTGGTTCCTTCAGGGGATGTTCCCAGATCAGTCTCACCAGTAGGTAGGTCTACTTGCTTGTACCATCCTCCTCAAGCTGGCATAGCCTCTGATCCTGCCCCTCAACCCTCTTTCCCTCTGTATGTTTATCCCATTCCCCACAGAAGCATAGTGCCTAGCAGCATGGTCTTTTTGAGACAATCTCTCTAGGCAAATTACTGAGGGTCTATTGTCTGGCTGAGGCTTGTGCACTCTGAGATGGGAAAGAGACCTGTGGGACTTGGAGGACTACTTCCTTCCTAGAAACAAAAGTTGGGGAATCTGAATTCAAAATTGCCATGGTCCATAAATGGGTGGGAGAAATAAATCTTCAAGAAAGGAGGCAGGTGGAGAGCCAAGGTATAAGGAAGGCAACAGCCAGGGCCCAAACAACTGTGGGAAAGTGCAGGGTTGGGACTTGCCATCCAAACAGGCCCATTGGATTGAGCGACACCCTTCCCTCCCCAGGAAAACCCAAAGCCTGGAGTGCAGGTTTTCCCCTAGGCAGAGTTGCTCTGGATATCCCCCGGGTGAGTCAGGCCTGCGGTTTATCTTTGGGAGCGGATTCTCTTGTAATCTCACATGGTCTTGGCCATGAGAGGGGTGATTTTTTTCATGGCAGGCTTCCTGCATTCGGGCCCTGGAAACATGGCTGTTCAGGCAGGGCTGAGATGGGCACAGGCTTGTGTCTGAGCAGCAGGATTCACATAGACTCCTCTGTTGTTGCTGCCACTTCTGGTGGGATGATTCGGGTCCCCAAGGTGTGATGTGCCCCACGAAGCTCGGCTTTAGGCCAGACACTTGCTGGTGCTGCTGTTGTTGCTGCTCCTGCTGCCACTCTTTCCCCTGCTGAGGCTGCTCTTGCTGTTCCTCTTGTGCTTTCTTCTCCTCCTGCCCTTCCTTGGGCACCCTCTGCTCCTCTGTCTCCTAGTCCTCTTCACTTTTCCCTTCCTATCCCCCTCCTTTCTTCTCTTTCTCCTCCTCTTTTTCCTTCTCCTCCAAATGCAACCTTCTGCTTCAGCCTGGGCACAGGGGCAGTGCTCATATGGATGAGCTGACTTTGACAGTCTTTGGGCTCTGGGGCCCTGGCCATTTGGATCCTGTTGGTCACTTCTTGGAGTTGCTGTGCTCAGGCATCCTCAAGCAGCAGGTTCACGTCCCACCTGGACACCTGCTCCTCTGGCTCTTTGTCCTTAAAATGTCTGTGACAATGGAATTTCCATTAATGATCTGTCTTTTCAGTGAACTCTCCGTTGCAAGACTCTATACACTGGAGCTAGTGAGGTGGGCACTTCTCCAAGACGGGTTAAAGGATGCAATCCGGGATGAAGCTCCCATCATAGATGCAGTCTGGGTTGTTGCAGAGGAACTGGTAGAAGCTGTTGTAGAAGGCCATCCTGCTGGCCAGAGATACAGAGGGGAACCCAGAGGAACCTGGCATCTTGGAGCGGTTTCTGTGTGTGCTGCAGCTGCTTCCTCGTCCAGTACCTGATTAGCCCGCAGAGGGGCTCCTGGAGCTAGCCCGACTGCGCCATGCCATTCTGGGCTAGGGGCTTGTCTGGTGTGTGTTCAGGTGTGGGGGTGTCCAGTGCCCCTGGGGTGCTGTAGTAGTGCTGGCACATAGCAGAGATAGCCCACAGTCCAGGCCGGAAGTGTGAGTCTGGCCATGGCCATGGCATCGTGATTAGAAACTTCCCAGGGTGCAGAAGCAGGGGCCACCAATGTAAGGCACATCTTGCTGTTGCCTCTGGCGGCAGGCAGCAAAGCTGGTGTGAGGTGTGAGGAGGTGAGGCCACCCTGTGTATCCAATCTCAGGGCTGCAGGCCGGGCTCCCTGGCTCTGCATTTTCAAAGATAAGATATTTTCAATTTCACTGTTATGCACTGGGTGTTCATGCGTCATTGACATAAGATGTTATGATGTCTTTAACTTTTTCAGGAATACTCTGTGGAGAGGAAGAGTTGGATCAAATGGAATTGCAATATTCAGTTTCCAGAAGAATCTAGTTTGTATCCCACTCATCATGTAAAATGGTTCATTCTCTACCATTTTGTTATCAGCATTGTGTTTTCGTGTTTGTATGCCCGTGTGTGTGTGTGTGTGTGTGTGTGTGACAACAGGCCTTCTAACTGGAGTAAGACGGAATTATAGAGGATTTTGATATGAATTTCCCTTATGGATAAGATGCTAATTTTTTTAATGTACCTATTTGTCATTTGTGCTGCTTCCTTTAAAAATGTGTCTATTGCAATTAGATTAGTTGATTATTTTTTGAATGGGTTGTTAGTTTTGAGTCAGTCAATAGTTTTGTTTTGTTTTGTTTTGTTAACTGGTTCCATTAGTGTGTAGTAGTAATTTAAATTATTGATTTATTGTATTATTTTTGTATGGTTGGAACAGTGTTCAAGGAGTCCTACATGGTTCTTGTAGCTTCAAGTGATTAGCGATATTGCTGTTTTAATTCCATAAACTATACCTATCAAAGGCAGGAGATTTCTTTCAATTATTTATTATCTACATTAATTGCTATCTTCAAGTTTAATTCACTGCTCTTAATTTACACTGACCCAGATAAATCAAATTAAGAATTGTTCTGATGTCAATACCAAAATTATGGCTAAAAATATAATTGGCATATTTCAAATCAATCTTCTAAATGAAAAATAAAATCCTTGCTAAAGTAATTATGGCAATGTAAGGAAATTGGATCATTTGCTTAGGCTGCAGAAAAAATGCTTAAATTCCATAAGTAAGACTAATGCAGACAAATTACTCTAAAGAACACCAAAATGAATTGTAATTAATGGCTTGAAAATGTCACTTGGAAACTTTTCTAAGATATCTTACATTTTGTTAAAGAGTTAACTGCAAAAATGAATACAATATAGAACATCACAACATGGAGAGAAAAAACATAATGTAAATTTACTGCCTGATATAATTAAAAAATATGTCCTGATGTAGTTCAAAACAAAGAATTTGTTTACATTTCCATTATGAATAGATTTTAAGAAATTCTTAATCACCAGAAGAAGTCCAAATAATTGAAAAAAGAAATGAGCACACTAATTCTTTCAGACACAAGCATTTGCAGGTTAGTTTTAACAAAACTGCATAGGATAGAAAGCAAGATACAAAATCAAAATAAGACATTAGAAAGAATTATCTGAAAGATAACAAGAAAATAGAGAGCATGAATCTTGAATAGAGAATTAGACTAGCTCAACAGAGTAGTCATCTTGGAAATGTTCCAAGAAAATTATCTAAAAACACATGCAATTTAATGAAAGGGAGAGACATACAACCTGATGCCAAAATCGATGTAAAATAAAAGTTACAGATTAAACAAAATGTAGACAGTGAAGCAGCCCACAAGGCTGCTGTGGGAACTCCACCAGCACACAGAGCAGGAAGCACCATTTTGGGACACTCCCAAAAAGCTGATGGAAGCCAAGAGTGTGGCCAACCCAACCACACAGGATCAACTTGGGTTGTAAGTTCCTTCACCTACTTTGCCTTCCTTCAAAAAGATGTTGTAGCCTAGCAGCAAGTTTCACTGGTATATACAGGGCCCTATGATTAAGGAACTGCTCCCTCTGCCATAGGATACTGTTATGGTTGATACATTGTGTCAAATTGAGAAGTATAGAAGCTTAAGTAAGTAACTCAGGAGCTCCACATCCTGCAGTGTAGAGGACATGCCCTTACCACTCACTCTAGGATGCTGTTCACTGTGTCAATTTGAGAAGGTCAGAAGTTTAACTGTTTCAGCAGGGGCCCATGGTCTAAATTTAGAAGATCAAATCATGGGACAGATACAAAGGCCAACAGCCAGCAACACCTAAGATATCTCTCAGGAATAGCCAATTCTTATGGTGCCTCAATACTAGGGATAAATCTCCTACTCTAAGAACCTTTTTAAAAATATGAACACCGAAAACAAATTAAAATTAAAAAATAGAAATGACAAGACATACAAACCAAATGTAACCCCGGACCTCCAGCCCATCAAAGCAAGACAAGTCCAGGATACAAGGAGATAGAGGAAATCAGAAGCTACCTACTTGAATTTTCCAACATGTAAGGGCAGAAGTAAGCAAAGAAACAAAACAGTTGAGTGAGGCTACATCGAAAATTAGATCAGAAATAATCTCTCAGGTAAAAAAAGAGATGACTATTAAAATGAAGGACTTCATTGAATGTAGAGTAGACACATATAATAAATAGAGCAGCTTATCAAAAATGGTAGAAATCATGGATGTACAACATTAGAAAGAAATTGAATCCATGAAACGGATTCAAACAGATGTCCAGCAGATTAAAAAAAAAATCCATTGAAAGTATATGCCACCAAATGAACCAAGGTGAAGACAGAATATCAGATCTAGGAGGCCTGATTGTAGTTAGCAACCACAGAAGAAAGATTTCTTAAGAATATCAAGGGACCATGAAAAAACTCAACAGCTGCAAAGAAGAAAAACAAGACTGATCAGTCAATGAAAAACCAGGAGTCAGCAAATGACATAAAAAATGTTGACAGATGCATTAGGAGAAAACTTTCCAGGCATGGAAAAAGAATTTGACACACAGATAAGTGAGGCATATAGACCTCGATTAGTCAGAGCAAAATAAAGCTACACCAAGCCATATATTAATCAAGGTTCAGGAATTCAAAATAAAGACTTTACAACAAAAGAAACAAAAATCACAAATAGGGGAAAAACCATCAGGATCACATGAGGCCTATCAACACAAATCCTCAAGTCAAGGATAACTTGCAGAAAAATATTTCAGGTCCTGAAAGGAAACAATCTCCAACCCATACTGATTTAGCCAGCAAAACTCTCTTTCAAAATCAATGCAGAAATAAGACACTACCATGACAAAGAAGAGTGGAAGAAATTTATAATCACTGAATCACTCTCCAAAATTGTCTGAAGGATATTTTAGAAAGAGATTAATAAGACTATGATCCCAAGAACACAAATAGCATATTCCAGGCAAGAAATGCAATTAAACAGAGGTGGAGGACAAGGAACCAATAACAGGAAAATAATATGACAAGTGTAAACCAATACATATAAGTTACATTCTCCAATGTAAATGGACTCTATCCACCAATAAAAAAGACTGCCAGAATAGATCAGGAAACAACATCCAAAATATGCTTCATACAGAAAACACATTTAACTGAAAAAAAAATTTGTAAACTGAAAGTCAAAGAATAGAAAACAATACTCCATGCAGTAGCAACCTAGAAAAAAACCAAAGGTAGCATTTTATTTGAAGAAAAACTGTTCTCCAAACTAAGACTGATTGAAAGAGAAAAAGAAGGTCAATACAGACTTTTTAAATCAACAATGCAAGAGGAAGAGGTAACAATCATAATTATAAATGCCCTAAATACCAATTCACACAACATAAAACAAACAATAGCATAAAAATCAAATAAGTACTAAAATAATTATAATGGGGAAACTCACTATCCTACTGTTACAAACTGAGAGAAACTAGACAAAAGTCAACAAAGAAATATGAAAACTGAGCCTTGTGAACAAATCGGCTCAGTAGATGCTCACACAATATTCTACCCCACAACATCGGAACACATGTTCTTCATACTAGTGCATAGAACATGCTTCAAGAAATGAAAAGTCATTGAAAAGATACATTCCAGAGATGGCATAAAGGAGTCCTGAGAACCTTGCACACACCATATTCATATTTCAATAAAGAAGCTTTGAAGTGACATTCAATTCTAGTCAATCTTCTTAACAGTATTGTCTAAGGATTTGGCTCCAAATTATGTGACTTGACTATATTCTCTCTATAGGTGGTTGTGGAAGAACTACCAGTATGTATTGGCCTTTTGCTACACCACTGAAGAGATCAATAAAGATCCTCACCTGCTTCACAACCAGTCCTTGGATTTCCACCTCTAAAATGCCATTGATAGTGACCACAGGACCTTTGAGAATGCTCTCATGTTGTTTTCTGGAAGAGGTGAGATTCTCCCTAACTACAGTTGCAAGATCCAGAAGAAGACTGAAGCTGTAATTTCAGGTACTGCATCACTGTTTTCAGCTCAGATCGGAACACTTTTGGAACTCTACAGAACACCATAGGTAAGGGCATCATGCATTCTGGTTGTAATTGTTTATCTCTTCAATTCCATTTCCACATATAACCAAGAGGAAATACAGTTGAGAAGACATGACATGAATGTTTAAAACATTCCATAATAGAGGGACCAGCTGGAAGATAGTGATTTCATGATCTCCTACATTACTTCCCAGAGGGTGGGCTGGCTGGAAGACAGTGAATTTACACTCTGCACCCCTCTATTATATCTCCAATATTGGGGCTAGCTGGAAAACAGTGTGTTTGTTATTTGGGCTTCCTTCACTGAATCCCAGAGGGCAGACAAGCTGAAAGACAATGAGTTCACACTCTGTACCCATCCATTGAATCACAGAATGTGGGGCTGGCTGGAAGACTGAGTTCATACTCTGGGCCTCTTTATTATATCCTCAGATGGCAGAGCCATCTGGAAGAGTGTAAATCCAAGAGGAATCCAAAGACTCAGGACAACAACCTGGCACACAGATGAACACACCTTTCGAGGGGGAAGTAATCAGCAAGTCCAGTAACATGGAAGCATCTGATGCAGCAGTGCAGAGACAGCAATCAAACTCTGGAGAACTCCACAAAACAGACGCCAAGCACAGGCCTGAAACTCAGTGAGATGGATGAGGTTGGAAGTCAAACACTGGGACTTTCTAAAATGATGACAACAGAAGTGAAAAAAAATGGAAAAGGCTATAGAGAAAATGATTTCTCAGGTACAAAAAGAAATGATGCTTAAAATCAAACATAATAGAGAAAACACAAAAGAATAGATGAGCTTTCAAAATGATGGAAAGAAAAAGTGCCATACATAGGAGAAAAATAGAATCCATGACACAGATCCAAACAGAGATCCAGGAAATTAAAACCTCTATTGAAAATATATACAACAGAGTGAATGAAGGAAAGGATACAATTTTGGAGACAGAGCAGCAGCTCATGAACATGAAAAGAAAGATATTTTAAAAATAGCAAGAGACCATGAGAAATTAATCCAACAGCTATAAGACAAAGCAAAGAAGAATAACACAAAATTCAGTGGGGCCATTGAGAAAGTGGGAGTCAGTACAAATGCAATGATAATCATAAATGTATATGCATCTAATAGAGCAGCACCCAACTGTATAAGAAAGTTATTGGTAGACATGGAGAACCAAATGAGTAATAAAACAGTTGCAACAGGAGACACCAACAGCCCACTGTCATGGAGAGAGAGATCAATTAGATGGAAAATCAGCACAGAAATATAAGACCTAAACCAAACCTGTGAACCAATGGATTCAACAGGAAGAAACCACACTGCAAGGCTATGTACAGTGGCCCTAGAGAGATCTGGTGATCCCATTGTGGGCCTGGAGAAGAAGCCAATTCCCAAATCTCCACCTGCATAAGTGGTGCATTGGTGAACCACCACCCCGTGCCTCTCCAACATTCCAGGAACCCCAAATCATATTAAGCCAGGTGCCTAGTCCAATCCAGACTACTGAGGGATGGCAGCCAACGCAGGAAACACCTGGGAAGCAACAATGTGCCACTTTGTAGGAACATAGGAAAATGTCAAGATGAAGAAGCAAAATACAATCTCAGAACTCCAGACACACAGAACAAGCTCAGGAGACACAGACATAGTAGATATTAGAAGTCACACACCTGAAATTTCTGAAGAGATAACTGAAGTAAAGAAGCAACATAGTTCTTGTATTGTTTGGTAAGGTTTATATGCCTGTGTCTAATGTTCTGGACAGCTTTTTTCAAGGTAACAGGAGGCATTATGGTAGTCATTGTTGATTTTCTATTACTTATTTTGAGATCTTGTATCATTTTCATTGTTTTGTTTTGTTTTATTGTTTTGTTTGATTCTATTATGTCTGATAGTATGGGCAGCTATTTTGTAGATTACAAGATCTATTCTGGTACCCATTGTTGATTTCCTATTGTCTTGTTTTGAGGTCTTGAATTGCTTTCATTTTTTGTGTTGATTGACTTTGTTCTGTTTTATTTTATTTGTTTTTTTTCTCTTTAAAAAAAAAGCAGGTTTAAGGTATCAAGTCATACAGAAAAATAAATGAATAAAACCAGATCCCAGTGAATTGTCTGGGCTCTAAAATTATCATCAGTGGAAGGAGTAGGATGACAAATAAGGAGCAGTTGTTACTGAGAGGTCAACCAAGATTATGTCCCAGAATGTGTCTATTGGACACAGGAAATATTGACTGGCAACAGGCTCTGGCTGTTTTTTCCACAAAATTTTCCACTGCACAGGAAACTGCCTAAACTAGTATATCACAGCCTCAATGATCTCCACAGGCCAATAATTTTCAGATGTGGAGGCATACCATGATGGCATGTCTGTTCTATTTTGGGCAACACCCTACTACACTTCCACAGATTCTAAGGACTGGCACAGTTCCATAGATCCCAGCTGCATTGTGGTTAGCACACTGCCTGCGCTCAGAACTACCTTGTTCACCTGCACTCAAGCAGACCACCTCCTAGCACCCCTTGAGAACTTTCTGTTGAGAACTCTACATCACAACTTCTTCCTCTGTAACCCATTTAAGTCAGGTAGCAATCAGGATTCACTATTGTCAATCCAGACAAAAACAGCTTAGGAGTATTCTGTTCTATAAGAACTGTTAGAAAACAAGACAGGGGAATTGATTGCTTGTTTTGAAAAACATCAGATTGTTGTAATAAGTTGAGTTCAAATGCCAAGAAAGACACACCAAAAAGACTTACTTGATTACCATGCTTACAAGTGTGTGTGCCACCATGCCCAACAGAAGTCTTGTGTCATTTTAATTGTTTTGTTTTGTTTTATTCATGAAGATTTTTTTCCTTGCTTTATTGTTTTGTTCAGGGAGTAACCTCTTGTCCTAGCAGCAATGGTGTCAGGATGTTTGATATTGTGGTCTTCTCTGTGTCCAGAATGAGAGAACTGGGCAATCTCCAGAGTAGCCTTTCACTTTTCTGACATTCTATTCAGCAGCCTTTTGATAGACAGAATTGTCTCGCTACTTCCCATTAGACTCAACACCAAAACCCAAAAACTCAACCTCAGGGTTTTTTTTCTTTAGATTACATGTGAACCTTTTGACCCCAGCCTCAGTGACAAACATTAGTATCCATCACTCTATCAGATGGCCCCCAGGGACAGCACCCTGGTCCATGAAATGATCTCATTATTGCTGCATTTTGGCTGGACATGGGTGGCTGTCTTTATATCTGATGATGTGAAAGGGGATTAGTTCCTGGGAGACCTGAAAGCAAAAATGCTAAAGAAAGGTACGTATGGCATTGACAGAAAAGCTCCCTGCCATTAAAACAATGTATGGAATAAGTCACACCACTTTTATGACTAGGCTCAGAGTTTCATCTGCCAATGTGCACATCCTGCATGGGGAAGTCAGGAGTCTCATCACTGTGGACATCGCAGCAGAATACTTTCTAACCACAGGGAAGGTGTGGGTCATGACGGCAAAGTGGGATATGGTTGTGTATGAGACGGACCACATGCTGCACTCTTTCCATGGAAGCTTCTCATTTTCACCTCATAAGAGGGAAATTCCTGGCTTCAAACACTTTCTCAAGACAGCCAACCCTTCTCAATATCCACAAGACTTTTACTTCAATATATTGTGAGCCTCCTTTTTGGATTGCTCTCCTCCTGGGTCCTTCTGTGGAAGGATAGGTGTCTGCCAACCAAATATTTCCTTAGAGTCTCTGCCTGGAAACATTGACATAATGACCGTATTGGACTCAAACTATTTCATCTATAATGCTGTGCATGCATTAACCCTTGTGCTCCATGCAGTGATTTTGGAGAAAATGGAAATGAGATCTCCAGAAGATAGGAACCAGCCTAAGATTCTTCCTTGGCAGGTAAATCTCCAGAATTGAGACATGCATTGAACACATGTTGGTCTCCACAAGTATTTCACTGAGGTGCAACATCATGATTATGTTTTCATCTTAAGATCAGAAGAATCAGGCACAAATGAGCAAAAGATTTTCACATTGGTGATTCGTAATTGTTATCTTTTTGGGAAGATTTCTGCTGATAGAAGTGGCCATGCTAAACTATTTAATGAGAAAATGAGTCATATACCTATTTTTTGTTAAGTATCTAGCACCGCTAAGAAAACAATGGCAGAAAAACTCCCTTAAGCAAAGAAAAAGAAAAAAATTACACAGAGTCTCACTAGATGTAGAACACAGGAATTAATTTCTATATCTGGGTACAAATTATTCTCTGAATGTTGCAAGATATTCATATTCTCATCAAAAACATCACTACATGCTATGCCTTTTTAAAATTGTAAGGCATAAATCATAAACTAAGATACTGTACATAATCTATGTTTGAATAGATTCAGCCATAGGTTTACTCTGGGCTATCACAGCCAAAGCGAAGGTACTTGACATTCTACTCACATTGCGTGGTTGGAAATGTATGATTAACTTGCAATAATCTTAAACTTACTTTATGGGTCAGCATAGAAACAGTCTATGTCATCACCACCCTGTGATAATATTTCACATATGTTATTTGTCTCAAGTACTCCACTTTTTTCTGGAGAAGAGACTAGCTTTGTGCACTACAGATCCGTAAGTGCTGACTAAATTCAACTCCTACCCCTCCAAAGGACTAAGTCTCTATTGCAATGAAACCTGAGTATAGGGAGATAGAAAAAGTAAAATTTGGAAGCTCTTTTGGACCCTCCACCTAGCACATAAATGGATTCATCTCCAAATTATGCCTCTCTCTAGCTTCATCCATTTGTGAAGAAAATCCAATTAATAAACAGTGGTGGACATAAGATATCCTTGGATGAGAAAAGACACCCTATGGTATGGTATGACATCCAGAACAATGTGAACTTCCCTGCTGGTCTTAGTTTGCTGATTAAAGTAGAATTTGTCTTTAAGAGTCCTCATGAGCAAGGCTTAGTCATCTGGATATCACTGAGACTGTGGTATACTTAGTCATCAATGAAGAAATGAATAGAGTGGCCTATTGGTTTCACAGATATATGATTCATTTCATTATTGGACACATACAGAGTAATTCAAATGTATTCCTGTCATGTGACTAAGTGTGGGGCCTTTCACTCAGCACTAAATTCATCTTTTGCTCATTGAGTTTTTACTACGTAAAGTTGCTATTATACCTTAAAGTTGCAAGTGTATAGTGAACATTCAAAAAAATCTGGGTGAATATATACATGCAGTAAGAATAAATTTGAACAAATTTATAAATAGCAAGAGAGAAATGAAGATGTATAGTCTTCATACGTATCTATCCATAAATGCTCAATCCCTTAATTATATGTAGTCAGAATTCACACTGCATTTTGAAGCAGAATAACACAGTACATTCTGGAGTAATAAGCCATCTTTAGAAGTGTCTTTCCCATTTTCCTCAGTCCTTTTGGATACCATTCAGTTTTCAGCCTTTGTTCAGTTGCCTTGGCAAAACGCCAACCGTTACTGCGTGTCGTCTTTCTGCAGATTCCTCAGGAATTATATTACAGTTATAATCTGCAATCATAGTATGTTCTTAATTTCTATAATTCTGTGCCACAGATGCCTCAGAATGCCTTAGGTGAATGAACAGCCATGTGTGGTCTCATAGTCTCTCTGTTTTGTATCCATGCATGTATATGAGAAAGAGAGCGAGGACTAGATAAAGAAAAAGGTGGTGGTGGATGGAGAACAAAACACACTGCAGGCCAATAATGCATTTCACAACAACAAAAATGCTCTAGAGACTTCACATGAGGATCTGCCTTATAAAGAACCCAACACCTCTCAATAGAGCCACCTTGGGAACAAAGCCCTAAAAATACAACTAACTTTGTGTCACTGCTCATCATCAAATCAAACCCCCAAGACAGTACAATGGCATAATAAAAACTGTCTCAAGCATGCAAGTTCACAGAGCCACATAGAACACCATCCCCAAAACCTCTTGGATGACTACAATGAATAAAAACACAAAGACCTCAGGGGATGTTGCTGAATATGAGTAAAATTAAAGTGATCATGAACTATGGTATCACATGGTAATTACATGAGAAAGAAAGCGATACCCACCCATAGTAATTCAGAATTAGATAGGAAGTATCAGTATGGTGAAGGTTCTGTGGACGCATGGTGAGATAGATCTGCTGAAGTCTGAAATCCTTGTGAGGAGAGGATAAAAGCTACTAACAAAGTGCAAAATTCTGACCAATAATTTTATTTTCCCCTAGACTTCTCAGTCTGTATGTAACCAGCGCTTCCTTCCACAGGAAGGAAGACCTGTCTGCTGTTTTCTCTGTGTGTTTTGCCCAGAGAGACACATTTCCAACAGGACAGGTAGAAAATGCAGAAGTTCTGTTTGCTAACTCTTTCTTATTTGGACTTCTGAAGAGAAAGAAACCTAGTGTGTGGCCAGTGGGCTCATAGTGCACCTTCACTCTCCATTCATGCATTCCAGGCTTCTTCCAGTACACTCAAAAAACATTGCCTCTATCATTTCATGTTCAAGGTTTTTGCTTGCAGTCATTTTATCTGGGTCAACTGTGACACTGATTTTATTATTTATTTTTTCAAATCCATTATATTTCAAAAAGAAATTAAGAAAACAAAATTTGAAAACACATCAACCGGGGGCAACAATGGTACATACACTGTGTGCTGTCATCCCCAAATCATTCACCCAGAGCACAAAACATCTGCATTCAATTGTGTGACACTGATTTTAAAGTAACCTTTCATTCTTAATAACCAATGGTGATCAAATCTCAGATCTCCTCCACAGCCATGTTAATATCCATACATGAAATGTCAGATGCAGGGTGTGGACACATCAGAGCTATGATGAGCACCTTGAAAATTCAAAAGCAAGGATTTTCCCTACTCAGATGATGAGCCCAGTGCAAATGCACGTGAAAGGTCATGGAAATATCTTTAACAATTGGTACACAATTTCTGAGGCATTAAGTAAACAATAGCAATAGAATACCCTGACCTTTGCAACACAATATTATATGGAACTATATAATTGCATAACAAACCCTGTTTGTTATTATATTAGACATGCTATTATATTAGACATATTATTACAAAAGTGAACCCTACTGGTAAGAACAGCTTTAATCCAACATGCAAATTTAAGCAGTTATATATCAAATCAGACTGAATTATTTTTCAAACCAAAATGTTGAGCTATAATGCAAAAACCCTCTACTCTTCATATAAAAATGAATATAATAATAATTTAATTCCCATTAGTACCATTTAATTCATATTTTTATTGTCATTGCTTGGCACACATTTATCTTCAGGAATGTCCAGGATAAAAAAATAATAACATTTTATTAGGAAAGATTCAAAGACCAAACAAATGTATAAAAGAGGAAAAGGAAATGGACTAATACAGGATTGAGGCCCATAATTCTACTCAGAGATGGCTGTGTTTGATGAGCATGTGTCTGGGTAGAAGGAGTCCAGGAAAAGGAGTTAGTTTCCCAGGAAAGAGAGGGGGCAAAGGATCACCCAGCTTCCAAATGCCATGCTGTGACATGAGTGTTAGAGGGAAACAGTTCCTTGAACTCAGGAGTAGCCAGCTTTGACTCTTTCCACAAATATGGTTTTACTGAAGCACAGATTTCCCATTGATGAACCCAGGCTGCCTGACTGCACTCAGCACACAGGAGCTGATAGGAGCTGCAGCAGGGTGAGGAAAGGGTACGATATTTATACCTGCAACCTAGAGAAGAGTGCACAGATACTTTTGAGTGCAAATGAATAACTACTTCTAAGAGTGCAATCTAATATAAATAATTGAATAAACATATTAAAGTATCTATTAATCAAAAAGTCAATTGTATACCAGCAATTTAATGCCACTCAAAACTCCAAAAGTTTCCCTGCAGCCAAACTATTTTCAAAACTTATACAAAAAAACTGACAAGACTGGTTACAAAGAAATATAAATGCACCACAAAGGAAGATTTATCCTACTGGATCACAAACTATATACAAAACAAAAAATAGTAGGAATTAGGTTAGTAATCAAAATTGAGATTTTCCAGGATGTTTAGGTAGCTTATTTCATTTTGGGCATAAATCAAAGAAATATTTGCCTTCATTGCCTTAGGTAAATAATGTCAGTGTCCTTAGAAGGTTTATCCTGTAGAACACCATGAGGGAAAGGACAGGGTTTGTAAGAATTCAGGTCCTTTTTGGCACATTGGACCATGGAAGGGGACACCTTCCCAGTGTGCCTGTGCCTTCTGATCCCACCCGAATGGGTTAGCTTTCATCTGCTGCTGAGCATCCTCCTTGGTGCAGAATGTAGGTTCTGACTGTCCTGTGTCTCAGTGTGTCCCCACAGGCAGTTGCCACTCCCAATGACAATGCAGAGGTGACCAAGGACATCCATGTGATACCAAGGAGGAATCCACAAAACTGAAATGCTGACTTTCTTTCCCCAGATGCACAGCACTGTCTCCAGTGCCCACTCGAGGAATATGCAAACAGTGAGAGAAATCACTGCCTGCCAAAGGTCCTAACATTCCTGTCTCTTTAGGATCCTCTGGGAATGTCCCTGGCCTGCATGGCTCTGTGTTTCTCTATCATCACCGCTGTTGTTTTTGGAGTCATTGTGAAGCACTGAGACACTCCCATAGTCAAGGCCAACAACTGGGCTCTGATCTACACTCTGCTCATCTCCCTCACCTTCTGTTTCCTCTGTGCCTTGCTCTTCATTGGTCGTCCCAACACAGTCACCTGCATCCTCCAGCAGATCACATATGGACGTGGGTTCACTGTGGCTGTTTCCACTGTCTTGGCAAAAACCATTACTGTGGTTCTGGCCTTTAAGGTCACTGCTCCAGGCAGAAAGATGAGGTGGTTGCTGGTATCAGGGGCACCAAACTACATCTGCTCTCTGGTCCAACTCACTCTCTGTGGAGTCTGGATGGGGACAAACCCACCTTACACTAACACAGATGCACACTCTGCAAATGGCCACATCATCATCATGTGCAACAAGGGCTCCCTCACTGCCTTCTACTGTGTCCTGGGATACCTGGGCTTCCTGGCCCTGGTCAGCTTCACTGTGCCTTTCCTGCCCAGGACACGGCCTGACACATTCAATGAAGCCAAGTTCCTGACATTCAGCATGCTGGTGTTCTGCAGTGTGTGGGTCACCTTCCTCCCCGTGTATCACAGCAGCAAATGGAAGGTGCTGGTGGCCATGGAGGTCTTCTCCATCTTGGCCTCCAGTGCAGGACTGCTGGGCTGCATCTTTGCCCCTAAGTGCTACATCATTTTGATCAAACCCAAAAAGAATTCCATGAAACCTTTAAGAGACAGGAAGTAAGAATCCTGAGGCTTCATCTCACAAGCATCCTTCAGGGTTTTAGGGTTTTGGACCCAATGGAGTTTGAATTGTGACATCATAGAATAAATAACTGTTTTGTACATTGTGTCATCAATGTCCATGTCCCTAGGAAAGGAATAGATCTTGATAATACAGACAATCATTAAACCTCCTGGGAAATCAGCCCCAAGATTCAAACTGTCAGTGCTAGAAACAATGCACTCAGACATGGGCCAAAATCTCTCCACAAGGGTTTGTCACAGGCATGAGGTGGCAGGCTTGTGGGTGTGTGACAGAGCAGGGTGGACAATCTTCTCCCTAATGCAGGAGGAGCAGCTGGCCTCTTTCCCATTGGCAGGCTGGAGGCTCACAATCTATCGTGATTGGCTAACTCAGGTGGTGTGAGGAGAACCTGGAGAGTTGTAGTAGGAGAGAGCAGAGCCAGTAGGAATGTGGAGAGACAGCCTTGGCTCGCGAAAAAGCTGCCCTTGGTTTGGAGCTGTGCTCCCAGGATTTGAACTGAGCAGGCATTTATGGTAACTTAGTGTGTTCAGAAAGGGATCTCTAGTGTGGGGTAGAATCCAAGATGGGACACATTTCTGTTTGACAGAAAATACATAAGTTATTGTCTCCCACAACCTCATAAGCAGAAATGCTATTTCACAGTTGTGCAAATAAAAGTGTTTTAAATATTTTGCATGTTTTATTTATCAGCTAGTAGACACTGTGAATATTCACAACTTGTCAAACTATCTGAATTATAATTGATGCAAATCTTTTTTTCAGTCCTGTGGAATTTTATTGGTTTTTAAAGATTCTTATATCAATTTAATATTTGTGATAGATTTTATATTTGGATCTTATCCAAAGTGAAAGTATAGTAAATTTACATGTAATACATTGTCTGAAACATCTTAGTCAACCATCATTGTGAAACTCTTTTGAACTGGTAGCTTTTTAACATACTCTTCAATTATCCACAGTAAAAGTACATATTGAAGTAATGTTCACATCTGCCTCAGACATTTGTCATTTCTTTCTGTTGTATAAATACAAAATCCTCCTCCTAGTTATTTTGAAATCTTTGAGCAATTGTTTTGAACCATCATCATTGTACTATGCTGTTAAACACTAGAAGATATTTCTCCTATTCATTTGTTCCCCTGCATCTATTGACCATCCTCTCAGATTTCTTCCCACCCCCACATCCATCCTGGGCATTCAGTGATATTTTTTTCCTTTATTACGTTAAGATCAATTTAAGCCAATGTGGTAGCATGGTGTCTTATGTCTCACTGCCAGGTGGCTCTAGTTTGAACTTGTCAGAGTCCCCTCAATTTGAACCATCAGTATTAGCTGTGCTCCCAGGATTTGAACAGAGCAGGCATTATTATAGGAAAACCAATATCAAACTCAGTGGAAGATTCTTTGCACCAAGGAGTTGGACAACAACTTGTCTATTATACTCGTGGGCTGAAGGGAATCTCAGTTCCGAATCATCAGCACTGAGGCAGTTTCATGTTCAGTTTAAATAGAGTTTGCAAGCAGGAAGTACAAGGCATTGCATGATTGCTTACATGGATTTGACGAAATCATACATTGTCAGGTAAGCTAACTCTAAATACATTTACTGACAAGGAATTGTTTAGCATAACAGGAACATCCTGGGGATGAGGGGAGAGGGTTCAAGTGGAGGAAGCAGAGTTAAAAATTATCTTTGAATGGGTTGGTTTGCCCCGACCAAAGACATTGAAGCCAGTTAGAAACAATATATTTTCTTGATTAAGGGAAACATAAGCCAAGAATATCAAATTGACCCAGCACATTATCAGAAGAAAAGCAGCTGGACCCAGCCAGTCAAGGCCGGCTGAAGTCAGCAGGCTAGCTGTGTGACAGGGAGCAGGAGCACGGTCACAGGCCTCCACCTGATCTCCAGCTTTACCATGCAATACCTGTAAGTTTGTTATTCTGTGACTGTGCCTTCACTAATCATATACTTGTGCCCCAGTATTATTAGTGAAAAGAACAATATATGTGAGTAAATCCACTTGTACAAGCTGCCTGATGGGACAGGCATATGGGTACTACCAGTGGTTCAAGCTGGTGGGAACATGTTAAATCTTCTTTCTTCTCAGAGGTATAGAGTGTTCCTGGTTTTTAATATCCAAAACTTAACTTATTATTTGAAACACACTAATTGGACGATTTCCCAAATGAAAACTTTAATTATCCTACACACACACACACACACACACACACACATATGTATATATGGAATATGTTACATATTGTTTGAAATATCTTATTTACTCATCATTGTCCATTTCTTTTTGTGGAGGACCGCCATGTCACCCTCTCCCAGACCCAAGAGTGACCGCTCACCTGTGAGCAGTGCGGGCTGAATGGAAGCGACTTCCCTAAATCAGCTTTCAGTTTCACTGGTGAGTCTGGCTGAGGCTGTGTACGCATCTCCATGAAAGCAGGTGGCTGATGATAGACCAGCAATTGTCACCCATGGCTGTGACTGAGCTCAGATAGATGAGCTGTGATACCATAGTGCTAACACATGAAATAATGTCTCTGCGGAGGCCTACATGACTCCAGAGGAAAATTCCTTCCCAGAATTGGCTACAAAGCAGATTATTCATTAACTGTAACCTGAATCTGGCTGTCCCTGTCTGTTCAGCAAGAATCCTCTGTCACCCGTTACAAGCTTTGCCAGCCTTTGCAATCCCCTGAATATTTTCCTTAAAGAATAAATACCCAGGTTCTGGGTGCTCCATTACCTTTTTTTCCCTAAGAGCTACCGGTCATCCCAGATTGCTGCTTGTACCCCTATTTTGTCTCTTGTTCTTTTTTTCTTGCCATATGCTATAATTCTGGGCAGGAGTTTGGAACCCACTTCAGGGATCTCCAATATGTTTTGAAGTCTTCTTATTTTTTTATTTTAATTCACTTTTGTTTCAATTGATACATACTTAATAATGTACACATTTATGAAATATGTGGTGATATTTCCATACATGTACATAATAGATAATAATGAGATCAGTGTAAATGATACACCTGTCACCACACATTTACCACTTGTTTGTCCTGAGAATATACAAAATCTTCCCTAGAAGCTATTATAAGACATTTAGTTAATTGTTCCCAACATCATTATTCTACTACACTATGGAACATCAGAAGATGTCTCTTCCTTCTCACTGCACCCTCTACATGTTAACCGGCTTCTCTCCATCCCTCCCTCTGCATGCTCATCCCAAGCTCTCCTCACAATTCCCTTCCCCACTTCCCTACAATCAGCTTTTAAATTTTCCCAGATAAGTGACTGCATGGTTTGTATTATATGAGAAACTCACAATAGAGAGATTTTAGAGCAGTAAAAGATATAAAAAGAATCAAAGAGACACTTTTTCTCCAGATTGGTAGGGGGCCAAGTGATGGATGCAGGGGGACAAGAGGAGGGGAAGGGGACATAAAAAAAATTAATATGTGTCACGTATATGCACCAAACACCCACAATGAAAACAGTTGTTACGTTTCTCAAACATGCACTAATCATTTTTTTAAAAAGTGATCTGTTGGATCTCAAGGGTTTTGGGGGGAGGCATGTTAATTTAATGAGGACACATTCACAAAATGGAGAAAACTTGATCACATAATTATGATGGCTTTTGGGGTGGTATGGAAGTGAGAATCAATCAAAATCATTGTTCTTATGCTTAACACAATATGTTCAAGAACAGAAATAAATGGTTGATCACATGGCATTCAACACAGCTATGAAGAGAAGAGGAGAAAGTCCTCCTTTCTTCTTTAGACTTGAGTGGTGATTTTATTAGCAACTTCACCTTCTCAACTCCTGTCTTGTAACCTCTCTAGGAGTAAGAAGTGTAACAGGAAATCGTGTTGGAAAACAATGGGTAAAGTATAGTCACTTGGTAAGCCCGGATGACTGCTTACAGTCAGAAAACACTGCCTGGGTCCTCACTAACTAGATGAGTGAATAATGGTTTCCTAAGGACCTGTAATAGTCTACACAAACCAAAAGTTTAGTGAGTTAATTCATGAAAATGTTCAGTAAATCCATCTCTGGCAGAAACACACCTCAAGACACAGCTTGGAAATTAAACTTCACTCATTTAGACATCTCCCGTACCATATCTAAGAGCACCATTCCAGGCAATTTCTAACACTGCATGTACACACGAAGAGAAAAATGTTCTGAATACGCTTAGCAGCAGACACCTGGAACCACCAAAATCAGTCGTGAATTTGAAGGGATTCTTTTTATGCATTGTGCAGCCTTTGCCCACTGTTGTAAAACTGCTTACTTGCAATGCACCGAGTCTTTTTATCATTAATAAGAACCCCTGGCGTATCCCACAGTGAGCTTCCCTCCTACCAGAGGGCATCAGAGAAGAACCCTGGAGTGAATGCAGAATCTCCCCTGCACAAAACAGGGCTAAAGTGGAAATCACAGCTGGCTTCCAGGAAAGGGAGTTGGAGCGAGGAAATTCGAAGGGCTCAATTGTTGTTTGGCAAGAAAGGAACAAGCAGAGTGATTCACACAGGAGAAAAACAAGAGGCCAAGAACTCAGGACTAGGGGCTGGGGATTGAGCTCAGCGGCATAAGTCCCTGCCTTGCAAGTGCTCCAATCTTGAGTTGGATTCCTGGTACAAAGAAGAAAAAAAAAAAAACAAAAACAAAAACAAAACAAAACAAAAAACAAACAAAGAACTCGGGACTTGATAACCCTGCTTCTCCCTGCCCTTCTGCACTTACCATAAATGTTTCTTGGCACTGTCTCCATTGTCTGTGGCGGGTGGTAAATAACCACACACACGTGACTTTCCACTGTGTCGCGCAGGGGAAGAACTGCAAAATCTGGAACCCAGCCTGAGTCCCCTGCTCTGTCTCCCAGTGTCACCTTGGAAGACGCCTCCAGAAGAGATGAGCCCTGGGACAGGGAGGTGGAGGCCCCGCCCCTGCATTGTGATGTCTTGGGGGAGGGGCGGAGGGGCTGACATCACAGAGCAGGGCACCCCCTTGCTCCCCGCCTCTGTCCTCACCTCTGCTTCTTCTCCCACTCACCCTCACTCCGCAGGGAAGCCTCCTCTCCAGTCCACCAGCAGCTATGGACCTGGATGGTGCCAAGACCCCAGAACCTCAGCCCTCCTCAGAAGCGCCAGGGCTATTCCTGAACCCCAGATAAATACACACTTCTCAGATGAAGAAATACAAACAGCAAATAATATATGAAAAAATGTACAATATCATTGGCCATTCAAGATTTGCAAATGAAAACAACACTAAGATTCCACCTCATTCCAGAAACAATGGCTGTCATCAAAAAATTATCCAATAGAAACTCTGACAGAGCTATGGGGAAAAAGGATTCCTTTTCCACTGTTGGTGCAACCACTGTGGAAATCAGTGTGGAGATGCCTCAACAAACTAGGATTAGAAGTCCCATTCCACCCAGCTATTCTCCTTCTGGGAATTTTCCCGGAAGAATAGAAAACATCATACCACAGTAATGTATGTGCACCCATATTTATAGCAGCACAATTTGTAATAGCTAAATCTTGGAAACAAACAAAGTGCCTATCAACCACAGAATGGATAAAAAGATGTGGTATTTTAATACAATGGAGTACTATGCAGATATGAAGAAAAATGAATTTGAGGCTTTTATAGGTAAATGGATGAAACTAGAGACCACATCATAAGTGAAATAAATCAGACTTCCATGTATAAACACTGTATTGTCTCCCTAGTATAAGCTGAAGGAAATATTATACATATATATATATATATTAGTATATATACATATATATGGTAGTAGATTTATATATATATATATATATATACATGAATAAATATGCTTAAAATTGTTATCCTACCAGTTTCTCTTTAATCCGTTAAAGAGAAAGTTTTGTGATAATATTTTTTTAACAATTAAATGATGATATCTTGTACTCTGAGTAACTAACTTAAAGCCAACAATATGCAATGTAGTAACCATTGTTACTAATTATCTTGTATTGAAATTTTGTTTAATTTTGTCTCTTAATAATAAATAAATAAATAAATAAATAAATAAAATTGTTTAAGGAACTGAAAGAAAAAAAAGCTAGACTTCCAGGAAGATTGTGGAACAGTAAGCAGCAAACAGCCTTTTTAAGAGAAACAGTGGTGGTGTTGGAATATGGGATCATGGGGAAGACAAGAAGGAAGGAAGTGGGTCTCCTCAACCCAGGAAGAACCTAAAGTGAGAATTGAAGCCCACCGAGAGAGTAAAAAGAGAAAAACTTAAACAAAGAAGAAGGCAGCAGCTGGCTGCTCCTTCACCTGGAGCCAGACACTGTGTGAGAAGAGCTGGGGAGGGATGATCACAGTGAAGGTGCTGGCTGGCCAGCCTGAGGACTCTGCAAAGAGACATGGTAGCGGAGAGGAGCAGCAGACTGGAGCACTGCACTGGCTGGCGGTGAGTGTAGAGGACTCAGTCCTCCTGCAGGAGAGGGAGATTGTCTGGCAGCCATTTTGGAGTCGGGCTGGATCATCCCAGAACCAGAACTGCAGTCAGTTTCCTCCAGGAGCTCCTAGCTGGGAGCAGACTGGGGGAAACTGCTTGGACTGAGTCTTGCCCCTGTGCACATTCCAACAGCCATTGCTGAGGTTTTCTAAATCTATCCCAAAACCAGCTCTGCCCCCCTCTGCATACTCTATGTGGTTGGGGCTCACTACTGATAACCAGCTTGGGAGAGAGGCAGAAGCCTGCCCCATCCCTGCTTGCAGTCTACCAACCACTGATGAACCCAAGCATGTTGGGAAAGGCACCAGACAGCCCTACCCCAACACATCCAATAGTCACCATCAGATAACCTTACCCAGCACTGGCTAGAAAAATTAAACACTTTCACTTCTGAGAAATTATAGCCAACACAGGAAGTGCTGGTGACCCCACTAACCCCTTGTCCAGAAGAAACTGGGAATATGAAAAGAGGAAGATGCAAAAGGCAGTCTCTGCCCTCCAAACCAAGCAGAGCTGGTCCAGCAGATATAAACACGGAAGAGATTGGGATTTGCACAGGTGAAGTTTATGAAGGAATGGAAACTGAACTAAAGAGACAACTTCATGGAGCCATGCAAGAAATTAGAAGAAATACTATCTCTGGTAACAGAAGAAAGGAAAAACATAATAAAAGAATTGCTCTGCACCTCTAAAGAAGACACAGAAGAATAGAGGAGCATAGAAAAAGGAGGGAAACTTTCAATGAAGAATATCAAAAAGGTTTAGAATACATGAAACAGGTTCAAAGAGATTACCAGGAAATCAAAAACTCCATTGGAAGCTGGCAAAACCCATTGAAAGAAACTAAAGATAGACTTTCAAGCCTTGAAGACATGTTTTCAGCTTGTGATTGTGAAATGAAAAATCTCTAAAAAATAATGAGGAACCAGGAAGTAACAATACAAGGGCTAAAAGATAACACAAAGAAGCATAATTTAAAAATAATAAAAGTGAATGAAAAAGTAAGAGTCAACACAAGTGAAATACAAAGGCCAATTACAGAAATAATTACAGAAAACTTCCCAAGCATTGGGAAAGGAAATGATATTCAGATAATTGAGGTATACAGAACTATAGCCAGCCATAACAAATATAAATCTATACTCAGACATATAATAATCAAGATCCCAGAAATTCAACACAAGAAAGGCATATTAAAAGCTATTAGAGAAAAGAAACATATCACCTATAAAAGAAAATTCATCAGAATCACAACAGACTTTTCAACACAAACCATCAAATCAAGAAGTGCTTGGAGAGAAGTATTTCAAGTCTTGAAAAAAATAACTTCCAACCCAGACTGATGTATCGTGCAAAACTATCTTTCAAAATTGATGGAGAAATAAGATACTTCCATGACAAAGAACAACTGAAGGAGTTCTTTACCACCAAACCAATCCTACAAAAGAAAAAACTGAAGGACATTCTAGAGAAAGAAGAAATTACCATGGTTTCAGGAACAGTGGCAGAGGGGCTCACTGAGCAGGGCAGACAATGAAATGAAGGGAAACAATGGGCAACAACTGGCAGGAAAATAGCATGGCAGAGATGAGGCAGAGAATGTTGGTCATAATCAATATTATGGATGGCCTCAATTCACCAAAGAAAAGAAACACAGACAGCATGGATCAGGAGACAGGGTCCATTGATATGTTTTTTACAGAAACACATTTAACCCAAAAGGAGGTTTATAGACTGAATGTCCAAGGTGAGCAAACAATGTTCTACATGACAGGGAACCAGAAAAACGTGGGAGTGGCTAGCCCATCAGCTCCAAGCCATGACACTTTTATACAATGTAAAACTATTCAGCTATAAAGAAAGATAACCTTCAGGCTCTTGTACATTAAAGGATACAACTGGAGATCATGCTCAGGGGTAAAAAGGTTCAGAGTCACATAGGTGAATAGCATGTTGCATCCCTAGTATAAAAACTAAAGGAGTTAGTTGGATCCAAAATGTATAGTACGTCCTGTGAAAGTGAAAGGGGAGGAATTGTCTACAAAGGGAAGACAGTGGCCATTTTTAACCTATGATCATGATTTGAAACCCATATTGTTTTCATTGTTCTGTTTAGTTTGGTTTTATTCTGTCTCAGTTTGTCTAATCATATTATAGTTAATGGCATGGACAGCTATTTCTAAGATAACAGAACATATTAGGGTAACCATTTTGATTTCCTATGAGTTTGATTTGAAGCCCTGTATTGCTTTCATTGTTTTGTTTTATTGATTTTATTCTACTTTGTTTTGTTTGACTGTATCATGTCTGATGGTCTAAGCAACTGTTTGAAGACAATAAGATGCATTATGATACCCATTATGATTTTATATTATCTTCTTTTGAAGTCCTATACTGTTTCCATTTTTTTGTTTTTATTGGTTTTATTCTGTACTACTTGGTTTGATTCTATTATGCCTGATGGTAAGGGCCATTCTTTTGAAGATAGCAAGAGGCATTATGGTAACCATTGTTGATCTCTGTGTATTTTATTTTTAAATCATGTACCATGTTCATGCTTTTGTTTTGATTGACTCTATTTTATCTTGTTTCATTTGGTTTTATTCCCTTCAAAACAAAAAAGCACCAGATCTTGTCAAACTGGATAAAATACCAAAAATCCCAGCATATACTGGTTATAATAAATACATATAAACTATACTTTAACTTTTTCTTTGTTGATTTGTCTCCTTTTCTCTTTTGTGCTTTACCTTTATTTTGCTCTAATATATTCATCTTCTTTTCCCTTTCATCAATTTATCTCTTTCTATTTAATAATTTTTTCATATCAGTGAATATTCTCTCTAAACTTTCTGGTTAATTTTGACAATCTCTTGCTTAGCTCTGCATTCTTTCTGTTCTGCATTCTTTAGATCCACAAAGCTTGAGGGATCATCCTTTGTTCTCTAGCCTTGTTTCTATATTATTTCTCTTTAATTGTCACTGTTTTATCCATTATCCATTTATTTTTGTCTTTTTCAGACAGGGTTTCACTATGTAGCTCAGGCTGGTCTTGAACTCACTTGGAGCCCAGGCTGACATCAGATTCACTGTCATGTTCTTTCTTTAGCCTTCTGCATGCTGGGATTACAGGCATGTGCCACCATGCCCAGCTCAACTTTCCCTGCCTCAGCGTAAAACACCCCTACCAAAGGGAAACACTTTGCATACAAGCTCGCAATTTATGATGGCTTCTGTTAAATAACTGTGCATTTTGCTTCTATGATTTAAGGCACAATATTAATAGTTACCACAGGTTATCTATTTTTTGGCTGTGGTTGATGCTGTTGTTATTGCTAACACTACTAATTTAGCTAGTATGTCAACTCTGTTGTAATCAGTTCTCCCTTCTGTAACAGTACTAGGAAGATCTGGGATAATAACCTCATCACAGTCCAGCAAAAAAAAAAAAAAAAGGACTGGGTACCAAGCCAGACAGATACCGACAAAAATACCTGAAAAAATATTCAGCATCATTAGTCATTAGAGAAATGCAAATTAGAACCATAGTATAATTCCTTCTCACTCCAGAAAGAATGGCCAGGATCAAGAAAACTACCAACAACAAATGCTAGAGAGGCTTCAGGGGAAAAGGAACTCTTCGGCACTGTTGGTGGGAGTGCAGACTGGTGCAATCACTGTGGAGGACATTCTGGAGGTTTCTCAAAAGGCTGGGATTGGAAGTCCCATTTGATACAGCTATTCTACTCTTAGGCATATTCCCAGAAGAACTGAAAACATCATACCACAATGATATATATGCACCCATGTTTATAACAGCATGATTTGTAATATCCAGATCCTGCAAACAACCTAAATACCTATCAACTGAGGAATGAATTAAAAAATTGTGGTACTTTTATGCAATGCAGTACTACTCAGCTATAAAGAATGATCATATTGAGATAATTATAAATACATGGATGCAACTTGAGACCATACTCATAAGCAAAATAAACCAAACTCACATGTATAAATACCATATAGTCTCCCTAGTGTAAGAAATGATAAGAGTACATAAGATTTTATAGTATTCATGGTTCACCATCATATTGCTTTGAAGTCTTACAATATTTTCATTCATTGGTTGGAATGGTTTTATTCTGTTTTGTTCAATCTTATTATGTGTGATGGTACAAAGAGCTACTTTGAAGAAAACAAGACATTATGGCAGCCATTGCTGATTTACTATCATCTTGCTTTGAAGTCCTACCATGCTTTTGTTTTTGTTTCCATTGGTTCTATCCTGTTGTGTCTTATTAGATTTTAATATGTGTGATAGTATAAACAAATTTTTTAAGGAAAATGAGATATTATAGTAGGCATTGTTCATTTTCTGTTAATTGGGAGACACTGAGTCTGCACTCTGAACCCTCCATTACATCCCAGAAGGCCAGCCAGATGGAAGACAGTGAGTTCACATTTTGCACCCTCCGTTAAATGGCTGATGCGGGGGGCAGCTGCAAGACAGTGAGTTTGGAATCTGAACAGGCCAGCTGGAAGAGTGTAAGACTGATGGGAACTCCAAGGTGCAGAACAACAACCCAGTGCACAGATGCACACATACCTCTGGATGGTGAAGTAATCAGCAAGACCAGTAATGTGGAAGCATCTGACACAGTAGTGAGGAGACAGCAGTTGGACTCTGGAAGACTCAACTGACAGAAGACCATTCCCAGCCCTCACATCCAGAGGACACAGTCAGCTTCATACTCAGCACATCTCTGGGATGCAACATGGATATTGTCACAGAACTGTAAGCACCAGAAGGTAGGTTCTTGGGATATAAAGGACCTACTACACCTGGAGGACACCTCTGAGGAAAGGACATCTCTTTTACTCCTTGAGAGAGGGTTCAATGCTAGTGGTAGAAGGATATATCATGGAATGTTAGCAGGCATTAACATAGAAGACAAAATAAAAGAAAAAAGTGAAGGCAGAGTGATGTAGTGGGTGGAAAGTATGGTCCCAGACACCTCGCCTACCCAGGACAGGCCTGAAACTCAATGATGCAGATGAAGGTGAAAGTCAAACACTAAAATTTTCTGAATTGATAACAACAGAAGTGAAAAAACAAGTGGAAAGGGTATAGAGAAAATGACCTCTTTGGTATAAAAATAAATGATGCTTAAAATCAAAGATATTAGAGAAGACACAAATAAACCAATGAATGGGCTTAGAAAAAGATAGAGACAAAAAATGACAAACTTAGGAGAGAAATAAAACCATGAGACTGACACAAAAAGAGATCCAGGAGATTAAAACCTCTATTGTAAGTATATGAACCAGATAGAATGAATGAAAGGATAGAATTTCAGATCTGAAACAGAATTGCAGCAAGTGATCATGAAAAGAAGGATATCTTAACAATAGCAAGAGACCATGAGAAATCAACCCAACAGCTACAAAGCAAAGCAATGAACAATAACACAAGATTGACTGTTATTCATGAAAAATGAAACAGCTGGAGGCAGCACAAATGTCATAGCACTCATGAATATGTATGTACCAAATATGGGAGCACCCAACTATTAAGACAGTTTTTGGTAGATGAGGAAAATCAAATAAGCAACAACACAGTTGTAATGGGAGACCTCAGTACCCCACTGTCACTGAGGGACAGAACAAATAGAAAATCAGCAAAAACATATCAGAGCTAAACCAAATCTAGACTTAATAGGACCAAATGGACCAAACCAAGTGGACTTCATAGGAAGAAGCCATGTCCCAAGGCCCTGTACCAGTTGCCTGGAGAAATCCAACAATCCCATATGGACCTGCAGAAGAAGCCATGTCCCAAGGTCCCACCACCATGAGGGGAGCATTGCTTTACCACTGCCCCACACATCTCCACCACACCAGGAACACTAGATTGGAGGATACGGAGTGCTTCGTCCAATCACTTATACCAAGAGACTGGCAGCAAAGGCAGGAAACATTACATATTTTGATTATATTACGCATATAGTTCTCATTTATCCAGGTCCTGAAGGATTCACAGATGAATTCTACAAGAAAATTAAGGAAGATTTTCTATGCCAACACTCCTTAAATTGTTCAATGAAATTGAGAAGAAAGCAATCCTCCCTAAATCATTCCTGGAGGCAATTATTGCTCTCATAACAAAACAAGAGAAAGAACAAACCAAAAAGGAGAACTATAGGCCAATCTCACTAATGAACTTTGATGCAAAGATTCTCAATAAAATGCTGGCAAATAGAATGCAGCAAATCATCAAGAGGATTATACATCATGACCAAGTGGGGTTAATTCCAGGTATGCTGGGATGGTTTAACATATGCAAATCAATAAATGTAATACACCACATCAACAGAGCCAAACACAAAAACCACATCATCATCTCAATAGATGCAGAAAAAGCTTTTGATAAAGTCCAACACATGTTCATGATAAAAACCCTTCAGAAACTTGGAATACAGTGTATCTACCTCAATCTTATAAAGGCCTTCTATGACAAACCAACAGCCAACATTATACTAAATGGACAAAAACTGAAAGCTTTCACTTTAAAATAGGAACAAGACAAGGATGTCCACTATCACCACTTCTTTTCAGTATAGTTCTGGAAACACTAGCCATGGCAATCAGAAAAGAGAGAGCGATAAAAGGAATAAAGATAGGAAAGGAAGAAGTTAAAATATCACTATTTGCAGATGACATGATACTCTATATAGAAAACCCAAAAAACTCCATTAAAAGACTACTAGAGGTAATAAACAAGTTCAGCAGTGTAGCTGGATACAAAGTCAATGCTCAAAAATCAATAGCATTCCTGTATACAAACAAAAAACTCACTGAGAGAGAAATTATGGAAATATCACCCTTTATAGTAACATCTAAAAAAGTGAAATACTTAGGTATCAACCTAACCAAAAATGTAAAAGACCTATATGCTTAAAATTATACTATGCTGAAAAAGGAGATTGAAGAGGATATTAGAAAATGGAAGGACATTCCTTGCTCTTGGTTAGGAAGAACCAACATTGTGAAAATGGCCATACTCCCAAAACTGTTATACAGATTTAATGCAATCCCAATCAAAATGCCAATGATATATCTCACAGATATAGTTAAAACACTCCTCAAATTCATTTGGGAACAGAAGAAACCTAGAATAGCAAAGGCAATTCTGGGCAACATTTTTTTTTTGTTTGGATTGGTTTTGTTGTATTTTGTTTTATTCTTTTAAAAATAAAATAAAAAGAAATGACTACCAGATCTGTGGTCTGGTTAGAACTAGACATTAAAGCCAATTAGCCCTTCCCAGTAGTGGTCCTCTGGAGCTGGGAAGAGAAACAAGAAGCCAATTTGCCTTTCCTAGGGGCCAGCCAGATTGTGGCCTGGCAGACAAGAAGACCCCTGCACCCCATCCCAGTAAACAACCAGCTGATTTGGAGGGTCCCAGGCTGAGCTGATAGTAACTAAGGTAGACAAGCAACTTACTTCTTATATTGTTTGACTTTTCAGGCCTAAAGCATTTATTTAGAGTATAACAATATGCAATATAGCAACTATGGGGGATTTCTTTCTGTCTTGTTTTTGAGATCCAATACTATTCTCACTGTTTGGTTTTGTTCCATTTTATTGTTTTGTTTTCTTCCATGTTCTGTCTCAATTGGTTTTATTCTCCCCTGTTTTCTTTGATTTTATTAATTCTGATGGTATGGGCACCTATTTTGAAGATAACAATTGTTTTGTGTTTATACTGGTTGATGAATTTTGCATGCCTATGTCTCATGACCTGTGAAACTACTTTCAAGACAACAATATGCATTATATTAACACTTGTTAACTTCTTATTATTCTGTTTTGAAACTGTGTCATTTTTATTTTTGTTTACTTTTCTCTCTTTAAAATAAATAAGGAAAACCTCCAGTTCCCTATGATGAATGTAATCATTATGTATATCTAAACTGTACCAATAAACACTTTTAAGAAAACCCAACTGAACAAAAAGTTTAAAAAAGATGAAAAGCTAAAGGAAAAATACAGAGATTTATCTGTGATTTCAAGCCTGTGGTGCTCTTCTGTGGTCTACAGTTCTGTGACACTGTCCAATTCAAGGTGTGACTCTGCTCTTGCTGGTAACCAAATGAGGCAGTCAGAACCCAGACCATGCTGGCTGACCCCAGGAATCCTGCTGTAGGATTAGAGCAGGTAAGCAGTTTTATGACTTCCAGATCCACAGAAATTATGGTTAAGCCTAGCTTCTGGTTGTAGGACAGGGGCTGAGTTATTTAACTGACAATGCTCCAGGTCTCTCTTGCCTGATCACAGCCCTGTGACCATGGATGTCCATCATAGCAGTCCCTCACCCAGCCACTATGGGAGGTTAAACTATGAGCTCTGACATGAAACCAACTCACAACTTCTCTGAGTCCCAGGTTCAGTTGGTCTCTGCCTGAAATGTCATCTTACCATGCATTCTTTCCACACAACATGGCAGTTGCTTACTCTGTGTTTCTAGGCAAAAGTGAAAATTAATTCATAAATCCCTTATATTGGGAACATAAATTGGGGAAAACACACAGCTTTCTGGACCCAAAACAAGTCAAGGTCCTCTTTATTTTCTCAGTCATGGAATAAAATGTCAAGAAATGGGGGAAGAGACATGGAGCTGACACATTCTTCCCCCACTGTTAATCAACAATATTGGCATAAATCCTGCTTTTAGATACAATGTATTCATGAGAATTGATTGGTTTTCTTCTTTCTTTTCGAGACAGGGTCTCACTGTATATTCTGGAATAGTCTTGAACTCACTGCATAGGCCAGGCTGTTTTTCAATTTGCCTCAATTCTCCTGCCTCAGCCTTCCTAGTGCCAGGATTACAGCCTTGAGAACAATGCCCAGCAAGCATGGATTAGTAATTATTTTTTCACACAACTTTTACCTAAATAATTTAGGAAAGATTAGATTTTGCATTTGTGTCATTACCTTTACAAGACTATATTATTTCTTTTTTTATTTGATAAAAATAACTATCTTATTTGATTTTTTTGTTTTTTTTTTAATTTTTTGGTACCAGGGATTGAACTCTTAATTGTTTGCTTGCCACTGAACTGAACCCCCATCCCCTAATTTTATATTTTATGACATAAAATGTGAAATTGTTTTTTGTACCAGGGATTGAAATCATAACCTTGCATGTGTCATGCAGGTGCTTGTGCCATTGAGCTAATTCCTTGGGCAAAATGTGAGGTTTTGGTTTGAGTATATATTGTAGAAAGAACTAAATACCATAACCATCACTTGAGCAATTTATAATTTCTTTGGGGGTAAGAACTGATAGAGTATTCTGGTGAAATAAAGAAGTAAAAGTGCAAAACAAACAAGTTTATTAAGATGAGGATGTGGAAAGGAGCACACAACCCATGGCAGCTGGGCTGTCTCCTTTGAGCGGGTTATGGGGTCTGGACATATGTCACCATTGAGCAGGGGTGGTGCTTAGGGCGGGCATTAATGACACAGGAGGAGCTGATTGGAATTTGCTTTGCACACACTGGGAAATGAAAAAGGAAGTTATTATAGAGGAAAGAGGAAGTGACCTCAGCATAAACATCCCCAATTTGGCCTTCCATTGCCATAATGTCCTGTAGTTTATTCTAGGGCAAAACTCTTTCTTTCCTATATTTTCATTGTTAGGAAAAGGGTGAAGTCTCTCTCTTCCTACTTCCTGCTGAAAGGGGGCATCATATTGGGCTTTAGGAAGGTTGACAGGAGGACAGTTGATGTCCATGTAGAAGCTGATACCAAGAGTTTCAGCCAGGACAAGAAATTAATCATTGGTGCATGCTGCATCCTAGATTGGAGAAATAAAAAAAACACAAGGTGCTATGAGGAGGCAGGCCACTATCATATTTAAGGACAGAGGAGAGGTAGAAGGAAAGGTTTCTTTGATCTAAATATGCCATTCCATCAGGGCCATCATGAAGGAGAATCTGAAAAATAAATGTGGGGTTAAGAGGAGTGAATTTATGAGAGGTAATTATTCCCCCATCTGAAAGGGTAAAAGTTGAAAGTGTAGGTAGGTAGGTCTTGTCTTTGTTTTAGCAGTTGTTCAGGAAAGAATAAGAAGCATGAGAAATATAAGGCTTGATGATTGAATCATGTTTGGGAAATTATAGAGAAGGGGTGGGAGGGCCATGACTGTGTCACTATAAGTGATGTGAGATCTTAGACCTACAGTAGTCTCATGTTTAACTAAACAGCTGAGGGTAGAGAAAACTAAGATAGTTATGGTGAAAAAATCAACTAATAGAATGTAAGGGATCAGGAGCCAAATAGGATAGCAAACCGTGACCTAGCCTGAAAATTGTGTCTGTGGGGCCTTGGTGAGATGGAGATGGGAGATAGGTGATGAGTTGACCACTCAGAATGTTGAGAGTCAGGGCACTTAGGGTTAGGAGGGCACCATTTGGTTTGGGTCAGTGTGGAACCAAGATGGCAGTCCATTGAGCTTGACCAGCATTGAAGTTCAGAGGAAAACCAGGTAAGGGCAATTCTATTTTAGTTGTAGTCCTGTTGAGAGATCTGAAAAATAAAGGCTGGACCATAATTTGACTGAATACTCTGAGGCAGACTAAACTTTGGGATGATTTCCTGTAACAGGACTTTAGTAACTACATCAGCAGTCTCCCAGGTTGTGGGAAAAGCTTTTATTTATCCTGAAAAATTACAAACAAAGGCGAGAAGATATTTGAGTGTTTTGTGGCAGGTGATGTGTGTAAAATCTACCTGTCAGTCCTGACCAGAGGTGTATCTGTGAAGCTGATGAATAGGAAAGAAAGGGGGTGTTGTGTGTCCCTGACTGTAGATTTAACTATAGAAATGACAGATGTAAGTTGTTGGGACCTTAGCATGTCAGAGTCAATCTAAATAAACACAAAAGAATCCTGACAATCAGAGTGTAGGTGGATGATAAAAAAGGCATCTTTAAGATCTATGACTGTAAAGTGAGTGGTGGAGGGAAGGATACAAGAAAGCATGGTACAAGGATTTGCTACCACTGGGTACCAAAAGGTGCTTGATTATAGGTAAGTCCCCATAAATGTTCGGGAGCTATAGGGTATTGGGGAACACAAGGAAAAATTGAAGGATCCTTGAGATGAATTAAAATAGGCATGGCATGGGTAGCACAGATGGGACTGGAGGTATCCCAAACTATGAGACTGAGAGGAGAAGGAGGGAGGGGAGGAGATGGCTTTGCGTCACACTGTGCGGGTGTCTGGAAGACAGAGAGCTGTGGGGAGGGAGAAGGTAAAGGAGAAGTTAAGCTTTTGAAGATCTCTACCTAAAAGGGGTGTGGAACATGTTGGAATTGCTAGGAAGCTATGGGTAAAGAACAGAGTCTGGGACCTGCATGGAATAGGCCCTGTCTTTAGAGGCTGTTTAGCTTGGCCCTCAACACCCATTATAGAGACTGAAGACTTAGTATAAGGTCCTGAAAGCTCAGAAAGAATACTATATATGCCTCTATGTCCACAAGTACAGAGGATTACTTACCTGAGACCTCCAGTGGGATTGGGGCTCTGAGGACACCTTAATGGGGGACTGTGGACCCCAAGCCCCATTAATCTTCAGCAGCAAGTCAAAGTAGATCAGCCAGTGATAAATGCAGTGGTGACAAGATCTCCTGTGAGGGCAAGGATTTAGAGGATGTCTTACTGCTCTCTGATGGGTAGGACAGTCGCTCTTCCAGTGGCTCTTGAGGTTGCCGAGGGGCATTCTCTTGCCCAGCTTCCTTTTTGTTACACTTGAAGCATGGTCTAGGAGGGGCTCAGGCAGCTCCACCTAGTCTCAGTTTACCTGTCTCAGAGTTCCAAGTGTCACTGCTAAAAGATAAGATCATTATTTTTCTTTTTGATTTTTATCTCTGTTGTTGAAAACACAAAAAGCTGTATTAAGAAGGTCTCTCTGTGGGGTTTAAGGGCCAAGTGAGACCTTTTGTCTTTGGATCTGGCCCACAGTGGAAGGTATCTGTCTCCTCCACAGCCACAAGACATCTGGTTTGCTGTGTTGGCTATTTTGAGGCCCTATCCCTGTCTGACTGCCTATAGTTTTTATTTTTATTTTTTATTTTAATTTTTTAAAAATTTATTTTAAAGAAAATAAAACCAAAGAGGACAGAACAAAGCAGATCAGAACAGAACAATATAAGCAACATAGCACTTCACAACAAGACAACTGGATATTAACAGTAGCTACCATGTCTCTTTCTTTGAAATAGTTGAGCATAGCTTCACACAAAATAATATCAAACATAACAAAATAGTATAACACCATTCAAAAGAATGAAAATATTATAGGGTATTCTGTACCAAGTAACAGAAAATGAACAATGGCCACTATAATATCTCATTTTCTACAAAAAAAAATTTTATACTATCACACATATAAGACTACAACATGTTGGAACTAAGAACAAAAGCATGGTAAGACTTCAAAGCAAGATGATATTAAATCAGTAATGGATGCCTTATTGTCTTTTTTTCTTCAAAGTAGCTGTTCATACCACCACATGTAATAAAATCAAACAAAACAGAATAAAACCATTCCAACTGATGAATGAAAACATTATAAGGCTTCAAAGCAATGTAAGGGGAATCATGATTACCATAAAATTTTATGTACTCTAACCATTTCTTACACTAGGGAGACTATATGTTATTTATACATGTGAGTTTGATTTATTTCGCTTATGAGTATGGTCTCAAGTTGCATCTATTTACCTATAAAAGCATCAATGTGATCCTTCTTTATAATTGAGTAGTACTCCATTGTATGAATATAGCACAACTTTTTTATCCTCAGTTGATGGACACTTAGGTTGTTTCCAAGACCTGGCTATTACAAATTGTGCTGCTATAAACATGGGTGCACATATATCATTGTGTTACGATGTTTTCAGTTGTTCTGGGAATATGCCTAGATGTGGAATAGCTTGGCCAAATGGGACTTCCAAACCCAGCTTTTGGAGGAATTTCCAGACTCACCTCCACAGTTGTTGCACCAGTGTACATGCCCACCAACAGTGCAGAAGAATTCCTTTTGCCCCACAGTCTCTCCAGCATTTGTTGTTGGTAGTTTTGTTGACCCTGGCCATTCTTTCTGGAGTGAGATGGAATCTCAGTGTGGTTTTAATTTGCATTTCTCTAATGACCAATGATGATAAACATTTTTTCATGTATTTATTTGGCAATCATATTTCTTCATCTGAGATTTGTGTGTTCATCTTGGATGCCCATTTTTGGATTGGGTATTTGAATTTCGGTAGTCTGATTTTTTTTTAATTCTTTATAAGTTCTAGACAGAAGTCCTTTTTCTGAGGGACATTTCACTAAGATTTTTTCCCAGTTTGTGGGTTTTCTTTTCACTCTGCTGGAGATTTCTTTGGACACGCAGAAACTCTTTAGTAGGATGTGACCTCAGTTATTGATTCTGGGAAGTATTTCCCGTGCAGTTTAGTTCTTGTTCATGTATTCTGTACCTCCCCCTATGTCTTCAAGATTTTTACCTACTTTGTCTTCCAACAGATTTAGTGTTTCTGTTTTAATATTTAGATCTTTGATTAATTTAGATTTTAGTTTAGTATATGGTAATAGGCATGGGCCTGGTTTTAGTTTTTGGCATATTGATAGCCAGTTTTCCCAGCACCGTTTATTAAAGAGACTATCGTTTTTCCAGTGAACATATTTGGCCCCTTTATCAAGGATAAGTGTGTTTTTAGTTGTGGTTATATCTTCTAATCTATTCTGTTGATCTTCAGATCTGTTTTAATTCCAATACCATGTTGATTTTATTACAGTAGCTTTGAGTATAACTTCAAGTCAGGGATTGTGATGCCTCCTGCCCAGCCTTTGCAGCTTAAAATTGCCTTTGCTATTATGGGTCTCTTCTGGTTCCAGATGAATTTTAGGAGTGATTTCTCCAAATCTATGTGGCATGTTAGTGGTATTTTTATTGGGATTGTATTGAATCTGTATAACAATTTTTGGAGAATGGCCATTTTCACAATATTTATTCTTCCTATCCATGAACAAGGGACATCTTTCCATTTTCTGAGGTCCTCTTCAATTTCTCTGTTCAGGGTATTATAACTTTCCCTGTACAACTCTTTTACATCTTTCATTAAATTAATTCCTAAGTTATTACATTTTTTTGGATGCTTATTTCTCTCGTGGTAATTTTGTTGTTAGTGTATAAGAATGCTATTGATTTTTGAGTATTGACTTTGTATCCAGCTACATTGCTGAATTTATTTATTATATCTAGCAGTCTTTCAATGGAGGTTTGGGGGTCTTCTATGTAGAGTATCATGTCATCTGCAAATAATGATAATTTAACTTCTTTTCCTATATTTACTCCTTTTATTTCTCTCTCTTGTGTAATTGCTCTGGCTAGTATTTCCAGTACTATGTTTAATAGAAGTGCTGATAATGGACATTCTTGTCTTGTGCCTGATTTCAAGGTAAAGTCTTTCAGTTTTTTGCCATTTAATATGATGCTGGATGTTGGTTTGTTGTAGATGGCCTTTTATCTTATTGAGGTAAATACCATCTGTTCCAATTCTCTGTAAGGTTCTTATCATGAATGGGTGCTGGATCTTACCAAAAGCTTTTTCTGCATCAATAGAAATGATCATGTGATTCTTACTTTTGGCTCTGTTGATATGGTGGATTACATTTATTGATTTACATATGTTAAAGCATCCCTGCATGCCTGGGATGAATCCCACTTGGTCATGGTGTATAATCTTGATGATTTGCTACATCCTGTTTGCCAAAATTTTATTTAGAATTTTTGCATCTATGTTCATTAGGGAGATTGGCCTGCAGCATTCTTTTTTTAGTTGGATCTTTCTCAGATTTTGGTACTAGAGTAATATTTGCTTCCAGGAATGACTTAGGAAGAATTGCTCCCCTTTTGATTTCATTGAAGAGTTTAAGGAGCATGGGCATTAAGACTTGTTTGTATTTCTGTTAGACTTCCACAGCGAATCCATCTGGGCCTGGGCTCTTTTTTGTTGGTAAGGACTGAATTACACTTTCTATTTCATTAATAGAATTTGGGTTATTCAGCAGTTTTACATCTTGACCCAGATTTGGTAGTTCATATGTTTCTAGGAATCTGTCCATTTTTTCTGTGTTATCGAACCTATGAGAGCAGTGGTTTTCAAAATAGGTGTTGATGATCTGTATTTCCACAGAGTCTGTAGTGATTTCACCTTTTTCATTCTGTACTGCATGAATTTGAGTCTTTTCTTTCCTTTTTTAAATTAGGTTGGATAGGGGCTTATAAATTTTATTTATTTTTCAAAGAACCAACTCTTTGATTTATTGATTCTTTGTATTGTTTTCGTAGTCTCTATTGCTTTATTTTCTGCTCTGATCTTTGTAATTTCCTCCCTTCTTTTGGCTTTGAGCTTGGCTTGCTCTTATTTTTCTACCTGTCTGAGGTGTAGTACCAGGTTATTTGTGTTTGTTCTGTTTTCCTGATGTTGGAACTCAGTGCAAAAAAATTTTTCTCTGAGGACTTCTTTCATTGCATCCCACAGGTTCTGGTAAGTTGTATTTGTATTTTCATTTACTTGTGGATATGGTTTAATTTCTTCTTTAATTTCCTCTGTGACCCAATGATTGTTCAAGAGTGTATTATTCAATTTCTATGTGTTTGGAGGGTCTTTGCAATTTCTTTTATCATTAATTTCTAGTTTCATGACACTATGATCTGATAACATGCATGGTAAAATTTCATTTTTTTTGCATTTACTTAACTATGTTCTGTGGGCTAGTATATGGTCTATGTTAGAAAATGTCCCATGTACTGCTGAGAATAATGTATATTCTGGTGGTGTTGGATGGAACACTCTGTATATATCTATCAAGTCCCTTTGTTCATGGGTCTGATTCAGTTCTGTTATTTCTTTACTGATTTTCTGTCTAGTTGATCTGGTGCTTTGTGACAGTGGTATGTTAAGGTCTCCTGGTACAATTGTATTATTGCTATTTGATATTTCATTTCTGTTAATAGTTGTTTTTTATAGCTAGGTGCACTGGAATTTGGTGCATATATATTTAATATTGTTATCTCTTCATCTTGAAGTTTTCCCCTTACTAGTATGTAGTGACATCCTTTACCTCTTTGGATCATTCTTGATTCAAAGTTCACATTGTCTGCAAAAACAATAGCTACCCCCTGAATTGGGGGGGTTCCTGTTGCATGAAGTATTGTTTTCCATCCTTTGACTTTCAGTGTATGAGTTTCTTTTTGGATTAGATGGATTTCTTGTAGAAAACATATTGTTGGATGTTGTTTCTTGATCCATTCTGACAGTCTGCTACTTTTAATTGGTGAATTGAGGCCAGTTACATTCAGTTATTACTGTTATATTTTGCTTTATTGTTGACATGTTATCTTTCAGCTGTTGTATCTTTAACTTTCCATTCTTTTTAACTGTCTGCCTTGCTTAGTGGTGTTTTCCTATGTGTATCTAGAATGTCTTTCAGTATTCTTTGCAGGGTTGGTTTGGTGATCATGAAGTTTTTCAGCTGTTCTTTGCCATGGAAGTATCTTATTTTTCCATCCATTTTGAAGGATATTTTGCAGGGTACATCAGTCTGGGTTAGAAGTCATTTTCCTTTAGGATATGAAATACTTCACTCCATGCTCTTCTTGATTCCATTGTTTGTGTTGAGAAGTCTGCTGTGATTCTGATAGGTTTTCCTTTGTAGGTGATCTGTCTTTTCTCTCTAACAGCTTTTAATATTCTGTTCTTATGTTGGATTTCTGGGATGTTAACTATTATATGTCTGGGTGTAGTTTTATGGCTGTTTGGAGTTCTATATGCTTCACTAATCTGTATGTCAGTTTCCATTCTCATGTTTGTAAAATTTTAAGGTATTATTTCTGTAAATAGCCTCTTCATATCATTTGGGTTGTCCCCTTATTTTTCATTTATCTCTATTAATCTTATGTTATTTTTCTTTGCATCATCTTGCAGCTGTTGAATTGTTATTTCCTGATTCTTTGCTATTTTTAAAAGATCTTTCCTTTCCTGTTCACTAGCTGCAATCTTATATTCAAGATCTGAAATTCTGTCTTCACTTTCATTTTGGTGGTTTTCAACTTTCAATAGAATTCTTGATTTCCTGTATATCTCTTTGAATCTGCTTCATGCATTCTTTTTGTTTCTTATGCTGTTCATTTAGGCATTCAATCTTTTTGCTTTGTTCCTCTAACTTTTTAACTGTGTCTTCTTTAGATGAATTCAGTGTTTCTTTCACTCCTTTTATCATTTCTTCTTTTACCTGGGAGATTATTTCTGACTTGAGTTCCTTTATAGCTTCCCAAAGTTGCTTCTTTATTTCAGTTGATATCATTTCAAGCATTTCAGGTGTATGGCTTATATTTTCTTCCATGTACATGGCTCCTAGGCTTTTTTGGGATTGGCTGGAGGTTTGAGATTGTACTTTGGTCTTTCATCTTGTCACTTTCCTATATTTCCATGTTTTGAGTAATTTTCCAAGCTTCCCCTGGGTAATGTTGGAAATTTACTCCTGCACCCTGGGCTCCTGGGAGCTAATGAAGGTCACTCACCATTGTCCAGTCAGGCCCGCAGGGCCTCCCAAGCCAAGTGCAGTGTTTTGGAGAGCTAGGTAGGCACTTAAAAACTTGAAGTGATGGTCTTAAACTCTCCCTTTGGCCAGTGCCAGTGTGCTGGTACTCCCCTCACACTGCATTGTCTCCCTCGCACAGCCTTGGCTTTCTGGATTGAAAGAAAGTCACTGGGCATGGTCCATGCCTATAGTATTTTTAACTGACTTAGCTGCCCCTAGCATTTTTTCTGTGGATAAGTAACCCAAAATTCTGTGAGGGATAATGGGTGGAGACTGACCTGACTTCTTCAGGCTGAAGAAGTTTAAGTTGTTGAACGGCATTCAGTGATACTCTGCAGAGCTTTTAACTAGTGGCCCTCAGTAGATAGCAGGCATTTTCATCTTGGGTATGTGTAAGGTTTAAGTCTAAAGGAGACAAAGGCAAAGAATCAATTAAGCATGCAGGGGTCAAATAATGGAATCAATAGGGTATTCATGAATTTAATTTTAGCAATGGCTTCCCATAAAGTGGATGAGGATAAGGCACAGGGAAGTTTAGAAAATAACATGCCATTAATTTGTCATACACACATTTAGGTTTTACAATTTTATAAGTACCTCCTATGCTGTTAGAATGTCTAATGCCATCTAATTTTTGGAGTATGGCCTGTTTTATTAATTTTACCTTTTTATTTAGGAGAGAGATCAACTGTGGTATCATTTAAGGCCAGTTAAGTATAGTTAATTATGGTCCCAATATGTGTTATAGAATCTTTTTCTGGAAAAAATCTGGTTGATCCCAGTAAAAGGAATCTAAAACAATTTAGTATATGAGTTATGATGCCTTGATGTTTGGCAAATTTTAGCTAAGAATAAACTTTAATCAAAGCATGTATAATCAAAGTATAAAGAAAGTATAATCAAAGCATGAGCAGTAGGCTGACAGTTAAGTTTAGAAACTGCTTTTAAGTTATAGCAATTGTAACTCATTGTCTCTTAGGTCATTTTTTGATGGACATTACATAAGTTTTTGTTTAAAAATTATCATTGTCTGATGAACTCATGTTGATTTGATTTGAATCTCTTGGCTAGAGCATAAGAAAAAGGTAGATATCTGGGTCTGAAAGAAAATATTTATCATCATAAATGATCCCAATTTTATATTTGAGAACAAGAATATACCATCAGATCAGCAACAATGAATTGTCTTAGTCATATGAAATTTAGTTGGGGTGTCTTCCATAAGGCTATGGAGATTATTGGGGCCTCTGATTAATGAACAAGAGCTGGTTAAAGTTCTCAGGTGGCCACTTTCTTATTCATCAGTTGAAGCTGTGTCCAATGTCTCCTCACCACAAGGGATTTTCTTAACCAATTCTAGCATCATTTTGACCTGCTAGCAACTTAGGTGGAAGTATGTTTTTTAAATCTATAAACCTTGATTAAATGGTCTGAAAATGCAAAAGAAAAAGGAAAAAAGATTGTTGAGCTCAAATAAAAAGGAGCAGCTGTTTACAGAGCAAAAAATTGGACAACATGGACAGAAACTCTGTGTAGAATAAACAGACTGGACAAACAGACAACAGATATATAGACTGACAAACATATTACAAACTCAGTGTGCACTCAAATATATTTGGCCAACTTCAACTATAATAAATAGACTAGTGTGAACATTTTTGTAGATTGATTAATAGACATAATAAGAAATAAGAATAGCAGAAAAAGTGCATAATTTATGATTACTCTGAGATAGGTCAGTGAGGGGAAAAAGAACATGAATATGAACTAGTCCCTGGGGACCAGCAGCAGCTTAAAAAAAAGTCATCACCTGTTTTTAAAGTGTGACACAGAAATTCCCAACACTCATTCTCCTTGGTCATCACCAAAGAGTGTGGGGCAGGTTCCCAGAGAACAAAAATAACAGTTTTGCCTGAGGCTAAACAGCTTAAGGAGTGTGAAAATGCTATCTGTGCAGGGACAGCAAGGATAGGTTTTCTGATGCAAGCTTGTGAATTTTTGGAGTAGAAACAGAAAACCCTGTGTGGCAGCTCACCTGTGAGAAGTGAGGAAGGTTGTCGTTGCATGCAGATTAGTGCTAGGAAATAAATAGTCCTGGAGGGAAAAAATAGGTGGTTCATAGGCAGGGTAGCTTCAAAATATACATATAATTGTTGTTTTCCAATTCAAACTGAAAAGCAGGGCATGGTGGCTCTCAGATGTTGCACTATCACTCAGGATGCTGAAGCAGGAGAATCACCATGAGTTTGAGGCTCTGCCTCAAAAAAAAAAAAGAAAAAACCAGAACCTTCAATATTCCTATAAAATATATCATGGGTGTTAGCTACCAATGTAAATCCTCCTTACAAAAAGTGTATTAAAATTTCACTCATGAAAGATTTTAACAGCATCAATCACTTCACTTTTTACTTCATTTCTGTACAATATTTAAAAATCCCTCAAAACCTGGTGTCTGAGGAAAGGTGTGTCCTGGGGTTGATTCAAAGTGGATAATTGAAGATTGGCTGATCTGTGCCAGGATTATAGTCAAGGACATTGGGAACCTGTAGGGGTAACCTATACTCCTCCACAATAAAAGGGGAAGGAGAGGTGGGTCTAGCTGCATTTGAAAGCAAGCCTCAGCCTGCCTGAAGCTCAGGAATGGACACAGCCACTCAGCAGTAGTGACCATGGGGAGCCAGCAACACACCCCGTGCCCAGCCAGCCTCCTGTGGTGAGTGTGGAGTCTGTTCCGATCCAAGCATGTGCTTGGTGTACTTTTTCTTTCAGTTAATGCTCCTTGAGGTAGGTGTGGTGATGCACATCTGTAATCCCTGCACTCTCTGGGAGGGTGAAGCAGGAGGATCACGAGTTGGAGCCCAGCCTGGGAAGCTTAGCAAATAAGTGAGACCTTGCCTTATAGTAAAAATAAAAAAGGCCCAAAATGTAGTTTGAAGAAAAGATAATAGGTTCATTTTCCAGTATTGACAAACAAACATGAGAACCCTCTTTCGGTAGCATATGTTTATTTTTATTTATATATTTGTTTATTTTTTGGAGACAGGGTATCACTATGCAGTTCAAGCTGGCCTTGAACTCACTACTTCATAGCCCAGGCTGGTCTTGAACTTGAAAACATCCTCCTGCCTCAGCCTCCTGAATGCTAGGATTACAAGTATGGGCCACCAAGCTCAGCTACAGGTTTATTCTTAAATGGGGTGTTGGTATATTGCTCAGACCTGACTTGGGGGGTATCTGAGCCTGCTTTTCCTCCTTTTCTTCCATTAGCCAGCTATACAAAGTGTTACCTTAAGTCCATTATTTCATGAATGTATATGAATTTCTGCTCTGAAGGCAGCTACCGATTGTTTCTGTTTCAACAAGAGAATCTCAGAGGTTAAGGTGTATGTAACCTTAGGAGCTCTGAGGGAGAATGTTTTGTCCATGTGCTCAGTAGAGGGTGAAGAATACAAGTCTTCAGCCCATGCTACAAAGCTGGAGACTAAATTTTGCATTCTTTTTTTCCATGGCCCAGGGAGGGAAGTTCCTGATCACCCCTTCCTCAGTGGAACAGGGATGATAATCATGTAACTGTGATGATGAGAGCCATATATTTCCAAGCTTGTGCATGCCACAGGATGAAGTCAGACTGCCAACTGTAATCAGGTTCCTCATACCTGAAAGCATGAATTAGTTTCTTCTAGGTACTGGACTATTATCTTGTTAATTTTCATTCATATCAATTGTCAATTTACATGGATATACCTATATTACTTAGCTAATATTGGATATTTGGGGTATGATCCAATTTGTGTACATCCAAGTAATACCTTGCTGGTAAGTTTTTTTAAAAAGGGTTCATAATTCTCTGAATAAGATACTTGTGGCAAAATTATTGGATGAATAGTTTTGCTCATTCATGAAATTAAGTACTTGTTGTAAAACACTTGCTAGGAAAGCAACACACATTTGTCAGCCCATCTAGAACCCAGGAAGCCATTCGCTGCTTCTCCCCCTTTCTAGTCTCACTCCACTTCACCCTTGCAGACATTTGCCTATTTTGTCTCTATGGATTTATCCTTTGTGGACATTTGTCACCATGTCCTCCTACTGTTTGTGGTCCATTGAGAGTGGCTTTATTCACGTTGTACAATGTTTCCAAACCTCATCCATGCTGTTTATATATCTATCTAAAATATCTTTTTATTGTAGCATCTTTCATTAAATTAATTTTACTGGTATATTTTTGACATACATGATGATCATAGTTATCATAGGGAATTTTTGCATGAATGTAGCATAACTTAATTCTTTTTTCAAACATTCCTCTGTCATCCTTTCACCCCTTTTGCCCCTCTTCCTTTATAAAATTTTGTTTTTGTGTTGCTCCTTCCATTCTTTTTAAAAATTATTATTTTAAGTCCTATTCTCCCCCTTTCTCTTCCCTTTCCCTGGCCCCTATTTCCCTCCCCATTTGAACGTTATCTTCTTCCTCCCCAATGTCTTATATTCATTTTGGTCCTTATTTGCATGTTTGGTTTCTCACACAAGAGCACTTAAGCAATACGCAGACATGAGCATTTGCTCTATTTCACTTAAAATTAGATTCTCAAAATGCAATCATTTACCAAAAAATGTCTCAAGTTTATCCTTCTTTATGTCAGGGTCATATTCCATTGTATATAAAAACCACATTGTATTTATTTATTCATTTGCCGATGGGTGCCCTGACTGCTTCAAAGATTTATCTATTACAAATTGCACTGCTACACACAGTGTGGTGCATATATCACTGTGTCATGATGCTTTTAGCACTTTCAAGAAGATCCCAAGAAGGGGAACACATGGATCAAGTAGAACCTCACGTTTTAGTTTTTTTCAAAAATCTCCATAAAGTTGTCCATAGTGGTTGTGACAATCTATACTTCCACCCACAAAATAGAAGGGCTCTTTCTTCCCCGTGGCTCTAAGGCAGAGTGGCACATGACAGCAGGGTGACAGTTCATGGCTTCGCAAGACAGCAAAAATAACAGGAGAGCCTGGATTGCTTGATGATAGCCATTCTTTCTGGAGTGAAATATAAAGAAATGCTCTAATTTCCATTTTACAAATGAGCAGTGATGTGGAACACTTCTTCATATATTTATTGCCATTTGCACTTCTTAATCTAAGAAGTGTGTATTCATTTCAGATGCCCATTTTTTGATTATGTCGTTAAACTTGTAGAGGGTGTGATTATGCTGAATTCTTGTATATTCTACAAGTTACTCTTTGGAAGAGAAACTTAAAAAAATGTACTCATTCTGTGGGTTGTCTCTTCATTCTGTTGTTGGCTTTTTTTCTGTGCAGAAACTTTCTAATATGACAAGATCTCAGTTGTTGATTTTTCGTAATATGTCATGTTACTGGGGTTTTGTTCATAAAGTCTTTGCTACATGTATATTTTTCAAGAGTTTTACCTATTCTATTTTGCAGCACATTGTGTTTCTGTTATAATATTTATATCACAGATATATTTTTATTTTAGTTTAGTGTCTGGTGAGAGATATGGGTCTAGTTTTAGTCTTCAGCATGTAGAGAGACTTTTTCCAGCACCATTTCATAAAGAGACTACCTTTCTTCCATGAAAGATGTTTGGTTCCCTTAGCAAAGATAAGGTGGCTGAGTGTGTTTGGAGTTACTTCCACATCTTCTATTCTGTTCCATGATCCTCCTGTCTGGTGGTGTTGTTGTTGTTGTTGTTGTTGTTGCTGTTGTTGTTGTTTTGCAATACCATGCTGTTATTATTCCTGTAACTTTGAAGTAAAATTTCAAATTAGGATTGTGATACTTCCTACCTTGTATTTATTGTACTGAACTACTTATGCTATTCCGCTCTCCTCTGGATCCAAATACATTCTAGGATTGTTTTCTCTAATTCTATGAGGTACATTATTTGTGTTTTGATTGGGAATGCTTGAAACCTGTGTAACAGTTTTAGAAGTATGGATCTGCCTTTCTAAAAACAAGGAATAGATTTTTATTTTCTGGTATTCCTTAAATCTCCTTTTATGAGTATTATAGTTTTCAGAGTAAAGGTCATTTACTACCTTTGTTAGATTGATTATTTTCTTTTTTACAACTGTATTGTGAATAAGCCTGAGTTCTCCCTAAATGACTTTGCTATTTGTTTGCCCTAGTGGCCTCTATCCTGCATTGTGTTCTGTTTCTTAACTTTCACTGTGGGCTCCAGTTTTCACTTTGGATCCTTACTGGGTCCCAGGGATTCAGCTCCTTCCTTTTTTTCTTCCCTAAATTGTTATTTCCCAGTGTCTGAATTGCTAATCTTGGGAGATGTTGATTTGTTTCTGCTTAGTGCTGTGCCATCTTGCTATTGTAATTTTCACCTTTCTTCTGTCATCTCAGCATTCTGTAAGGCTGTAGCAGAGAAACGGAAAGTTTGCGATCAGCCTGGATAACCTAGCAAGACCCTGGAAAAGAGTGTTCTGCACAGGCAATGGGTACCTCAGTGTGACTCCTGAAGCTCCACCACAAATGAGTGTAATATCTTCTTTTTTAATAATCTGGTTGATTATTTCAGTAGAATTGAAGGTAGACAAAATTGTCTCTATGATGAATTTGACAGTTTTTATCTGTTTGTCTATGTTTGCAATAAATGAAATTTATACTTATTTAGGTAATTAGTATATTAATAACATATATTACTCATTTCTGAGGCCTTTCCAACAATCTAAAGTTCTGTTTCCACCTTCATCTGATATGTCTTTATCTTACTCTTTAACTAAAATTAGCTTTCTGACATCAGACAAAATATGCAACAATTATCTTCCTGTGTTTGAGATGATGCACTTGTTAATTTCCATCTACTTTGCTTCAAATCACTCAAAATCATCCTTCTTTATGGCTGACGAAGTTTCATTGTGTACATATGCCACATATTTTTGTTAGTTGGTCCACTGAGAAGCATCTTTGCTGTTTTCAGAGCTCAGATATTTTCAATTGCACTGTTATACACCGGGTGTTCATGTGTCATTGATATGTGATGTCTTTAACTTCTTCAGGAAAACACGGAGGAGAGGAATAGTTGGATCAAATGGAATTTCAATTTTTAGATTCTAGAAGAATCTAGTTTATGTCCCCATCAGTCATGTAGAATGGTTCATTCTCTACCATTTTCTTATCAGCATTGTGTGTGTGTGTGTGTGTGTGTGTGTATGTGACAAAAGCCCTTCTAACTGGAATAAGATAGAATTAGAGAGAATTTTGATATGAATTTCCCTTATGGATAAGATGCTGAATGTTTTTTAATGTACCTATTTGTTATTTGTGTTGCTTCCTTTAAAAAAGTGTCTATTGTATTTATTTGATTATTTTTTTGAATAGATTTTTAGTTTTGAGGGAGTTAATATTTTTGTTCTGTTGATTGGTTCCTTTAGTGTGCAGGAGTATTTTAATTGTTGATTCATGGTATTATTTTTTGTGTGGATGAAACAATGCTCAAGGAGCCCTTTCTGATTCTTGTAGCTTCAAGTGTTTAGCAATGTGGACATTTTAACTATATAAACTGTACCTATCAACAGCAGGAGATTCCTTTCAATTATTTATTAATTGCTATCTTCACATTTAATTCACTGTTATTAATTTGCATGAATCCAAATTAATCAAATTAAGATTTGGAGACATATAAATACCAAAATTATGGCTAACAATGTACCTGAAATATTTAAAATCAATCTGCCAAAGGAACGATAAAATCCTTCCTAAAGTCACTATGGCAATGTAAGGAAATTGGATTTGCTTAGGCTACAGGAAATATGCTTAACTTCTATGAGTAAGACTAATGCAGACAAATTACTCTAAAGAACACTAAAACCTATGGTAATGAGTGATTTGAAAATACCACTTGGCAACTTGTTCAAGATATCTTACCGTTTGCTAACACGTTAACTCCAAAAATGAATATAATATAGAAAATCACAATGTGGAGAGAAAAAATACAATGCACATTTACTAAGTTGTCTATTATTAAAAAAAATTATCATGCTATAGATCAAAAATAAGAATTTGTTCACATTTCAACTATGAATGAATTTAAAAAAATATTAATCTCCACAAGGAGTCCAAATAACTGAAAAATGAAATGAGGACACTAATTATTTCAGAAACAAACATTTGATAGTTTTAATAAAAGTGCATAGAATGGAAAGCAGGATACAAAGGTAAAATAGGTCATGAGAAAGAATTATGAGAAACACAACTGAAGAAAAAACGAATCTTGAATAGAGAATTAGACTGGCTGAACAGAGTAGTAGTCACATTGGAAAACTGCAGAGAAAATAATCTAAAAAGACAGGTAATTGAAAGAAATCAAAAGAAAAATCCAAACTGATGCCATTTCAAAGAAATCTAAAAACACAAGAAATTGAAAAAAAACATGCAACCTGATTGCAAAATCATTCTAAGAGAGTTACAGATTTAAGAAAATGTATACATAGGACTTTACAAAACAGTGAAGCAGCCAACACGGATGCTGTAGGAGCTCCACCAGCACACAGAGCAGGAAGCACCATTCTGGGATGCTCCATAAAAGCTGATGGAAGCCAAAACTGTGGCCAATCCAAGCCACACAGGATAAAGTTGGGATGTAAGGTCCCTCGCCTACTTTGCCTTCCTCCAAAAAGTTGTTGTAGCCTCACAGCAAGTTTCACTGGTATACACAGGGCCCAGTGATTAGGGAGCTGTTCCCTCTGTTATGGGACACTCTTATGGTTGATACACTGTGTATCAACCAATTGAGAAGTCTAGATATTTAACTAAGTAACTCAGCCGTTCTACATCCTGGAGTGTACAGCACTTGCCGTTCCTGCTGTAGGATGTTGTTCATTGTGCCGACTTGAGAAGGTCAGAAGTTTATCTGTTTCAGTAGGGAGCCATGGTTATTTGCAAACATCTTATACCTGTGTAGGAGGAGGGCAGGAGATGGTGTTAGTGCTACACCAACCTGTGGGACATAGCCTATTTAAATTATATAGAAGGAGAAGAGGCTTATTTCCCCCTATTTGTTCTTGCTGCTTTTCTTCTTTTTGGTATCTTCTACCATGGTGAACTGTTGCCCTTGTGCCATGCCACTCTGCCTTGGAGCCAGAAGATTATGAACTGAAAGCTCCACAAACTGTGACCTTTGTAGACCTTTCCTTTCTTAATGTTGAATGTTGGGTATTTTGTCTCAGCAACAAGGGAAAAGTAATTAAGACAGACACCTTTCCCCACTCTTTTTTCTTTTACATTTTTTGGTCATCTGCCATAGCAGTGAACTTGAATGCTTACTGACAAGATTATGGGCCCCAGAGGCAGCAGTAAAGTTAGTGAGTAGAAAGGACCACTGTTTTTTCCAAGCTTCTGGTATTGTGAGAGAGAGGGATGCAGCAGCAAGGGGGAAGCCAGCACTTCCTCTGCTCTCCTCCAGATCCCAAAGAGAGGAAAGGGAGGCACTAGCAGGAGTGGAACAGAGAACGCTGTACAAAGGCTGTGAGGCACTGGCAGTGCAGAGGACTGGAAAAGGCCTTGAGCTCCTTGTCTGAGGGCACCACCACAGCTGGAAGAGTGACACAGAGACACGCATGGTCAGGAGACATGGCTGGGCCATGGAGGAACATAGAAAATTGTTGGCTGAAGACTCAGGTCCCAGGCTCCTCATCCAGAGGCCAAGATAAGCTTCACAAGCAGCACTGACCTACTGCAGACTTGTCGGGGTTACTTGGCACAAATGTGGGCTCCACCCTGGACACTACCACAGAACTGAAAGAACCAGAGGAATTTTGTTGCTTTTGTTTTTCATTTGTCTATCTTGTTGCCCTTTCATGATCTTTTATTAGGTTGTTTAGTATTTTTCCTTTATTGTTTGTTTTGTTTGTTCAACTTGTCTCTCTTTCCTCAACCATCTTTCTCTAGTTTTAAAAATCTTCATGTGAGTGAAGGTTGTCTCTAATTTTTCTTGTTTGCTTTTTGTTTTCTCTTGTTTCTTTCTTTCCTGTTCTCTTCTCTAGCTTCCCAAAGATTGGATGATCATCCTTTATTCTTCAGCCTTTCCCTATATTGCTCTTGATTTATCACTCTTTTCCCCCATCTCTCTTAGATATCCACCACTGGGTAAAATCACTCTAGTTGTAGGAATTTCTGGTTTATGTTGGATTTTGACATATAATGTAGATCTTGCTGCCATCACTAAAGAGACCAAATTAAGTGTTAACACAGTTTTTCAATTGCTAGGCTGTGGTTAATACCACTGTTATTGCTAACTGTACTACTTTAGATATGGTGTCATATCTGTTGTAATCAATTGTTCTGCCTTGTACACAACACTGTTACTATTTGGGGTCTTAAACATCACCATAGTCCAGCACCAAAGGATTGGGTGCTGGGCCAAATACATAGCAACATTTCATCCCCAATAAATTGAGAAGATAGATTCTTGGGACAGAGACAAAGGCCAACAGACAGTTACACCTAAAAGACATCTCTCAGGAATAGCCATTTCCTATGGATCCTCAATATTAGGGAGAAAACTCCTACTATAAGCACCTTTCTTAAAAGCATGAAAACAGAAACAAATTAAAATTAAAAAATAGAAATGACAAGACATACACAATCCAAATGCAACCCCATACCACAAGGGCACCCAAGCAAAACAAGTCCAGGATGCAAGGAGATAGAAAAAAATCAGAAGCTACCTACTTGAATTTTCCAACATGTTAGGAGCATCAGTAAGCAAGCAAACAAAGAAAACAATGAAGTGAGACTATATGGATTACATTAGCTCAGAAATAATCTCTCAGGTAAAAAAAGAGATGACAATTAAAATGAAAGATCTCACCTAATGTAGACACATGTAATAAATACAACAGCTTGCCAAAAATGGTACAAATCATAAGTGCCCAACATTGGAAAGAATATGAATCCATGAAACAGATTCAAACAGATGTCAAGCAGATTAAAATAAATCCATTAAAAGTATATGCAGTCAAATGAACCAACATGAGGACAGAATATCAGATCTAGGAGGCATGGTTGTATTTAGCAATCACAAAAAGAAAGATTTCTTAAAAATAGCAAGGGGCCATGAGAAAACTCAACAGCTGAAAAGAAGAAAAACAAGCTTGACTAGTCAATGAAAACGCAGGAGTCTGCACAAATGACATAAAAAATGTCTGCAGATGTATATGCAGAAAACTTTCCAGGCATAGAAAAAGAATTTGACATGCAGATATGTGAGGCATAGAGATTCCAATTAGTCATCAGCAAAATAAGTCTACACCAAGCCATATAATAATCAAGGTTCAGAAATTCAGCACAAAAACTATAAAGTAAAGGCTTTAAAAGAAAAAAAAATCAGAAATAAAGGAAAACCCATTAGGATCACAGTGGGCTTAGCATCTCAAATATTTAAGTCAAGGAGAGCTTGGAGAAAAATATTTTAAGTCCTGAAAGGAAATAATCTCCAACCCAGATTGATGTACTCTACAAAATTCTTTCAAAAATCAATGCAGAAGTAAGACACTACCAATCAAACAAGAACTAAAGAAATTTATAATCACTGAATTAGCTCTCCAAAATCTTCTGAAGGATATTTTAGAAAGAGATAAATAAGACTGTGATCCAAAGAACACAAATAGAAAAAAATATTCCCAGTAAGAAATGCAATTAAACAGAGGAGAAAAACATGGAGCCAAGTAACAGGAAAATTACATGACCAAGGTAAACCAATGCATATGAGTTACACCCACCAATGTAAATGGACACAATTCACCAATCAAAAGAATCAGACTGTCAGACTGGATCAAGACGTACAGTGAGAAAACACTGCATGGGTCCTCACAGACTACGTGAGTGAATAACGGTTTCCTAAGGACCTGTAATAGTCTACACAAACCAAAAGCTTAGTGAGTTAATTCATGAAAATGTTCAGTAAATTGATCTCTGGCAGAAAAACAACTCAACATACAGATAGGAAATTAAACTTCACTCATGTAGACTTCTCTCCTACCACATGTAAGAGCACCATTCCAGGAAATTTCTAACACCGTATGTACACACAAATAGAAAAATCTTCTAAATACACTTAGCAGCACACATCTGGAACCATCAAAATCAGTCATGAATTTGATGCATTTTGCATTATGCAGCCTCTGCCCACTGTTGTAACAACTGCTTACTCCAATGCACCCAGTCTTTTTATCTATAAAGAGAACCCCTACTGTATCCCACAGGGGGCTCCCCGCCTATCATAGGGCATCAGGGAAGAGCCCTGTAGTGAAGGCAGAGTCTCCAACCCACAGAGTGGAAATCACAGAGGGCTTCCAGGAAAGGGAGTTGGGGTGAGATTTGAATGGCGCCATTGTTGTTTGGCAAGGCAGGAACAAGTAGAGTGATTTACACAGGAGGAGAAACAGGAGGCAAAGAACTCAGGACTAGGGGCCGGGGATTTAGCTCAGCAGCATAAGTGTCTGCCTTGCAAGCACATGGTACTGAGTTTGATCCCTGGTACAAAAACAAAACAAAACAAAAAAACCAACTCTTGACTTGATAATCCTGCTTCTCCCTGCCCTTCTGCACTTACCATAAATGTTTCTTGGCAGTGTTGCCATTGTCTCTGGTGGGAGGTAAATAAACACACACACACACACACACACACACACACACACACACGACTTTCCATCTGTGCTGCACAGGGGAAGCGCTGAGAAATCTGGGACCGACTCTGGTTCCCCTCCTCTGTCTCCCAGTGTCACCTTGTAATAGGTCTCCTGAAGAAATGAGCCTGAGGACAGGGAGGTGGAGGCCCCGCCCCTGCATTGTGACTTCATGGGGAGGGGCTGCAGGGTCACTATCATCACAGAGCAGGGAGCAAGAGGAATGTAGACTGCACAGACTGTTGATGCAACCACTGCGGAAATCAGTGTGGAGATGCCTCAACACACTAGAATTAGAGGTCCTATTCCACCCAGCTATTCTCCTTCTGGCTATTTTCCCAGAAGAATAGAAAACATCACACCACAGTAATGTATGTGCACCCATGTTTATAGCAGCACAATTTTTAATAGATAAATCTTGGAAACAGTCCAAGTGCCCATCAACTGCAGAATTGATGGAAAAGATGTGGTATTTAATACAATGGAGTACTACTCAGCTATAAAGAGAGATAAATTTGAGGCTTTTATAGGTAAATGGATACAACTACAGGCCAGATAATAAGTGAAATAAATCAGAATTCCGTGTGTAAACACTGTATTGCCTCCTTAGTATAAGCTGAAAGAAAAAAAATACATATTTAGTATATATACATATATGTAGTAGTATACATATAAATGTATATATATATATATGTTTAACATAATTATATTACAAGGTTCTCTTTAGTCCATTAAAAAGAAAGATTTGTGCTAATATTTTTGAACAATTAAATGATGATATCTTGTACTCTGAGTAACTAATTTAAAGACAATATGCAATGTAGTAACCATTTTTACTATCTAGTATTGAAATTTTGTTTAATTTTATCTCTTAATAATAAATAAATAAATAAAAATTGGTTAAGCACCTGAAAGAAAAAAAAAAAGCTAGACTTCCAGGAAGATTGTGGAACAGTAAGCAGCAAACAGCCTTTTTAAGAGAAACAGTGGTGGTGTTGGAATATGGGATCATGGGGAAGACAAGAAGGAAGGAAGTGGGTCTCCTCAACCCAGGAAGAACCTAAAGTGAGAATTGAAGCCCACTGAGAGAGTAAAAAGAGAAAAGCTTAAACAAAGAAGAAGGCAGCAGCTGGCTGCTCCTTCACCTGGAGCCAGACACTGTGTGAGAAGAGCTTAGGAGGGATGATCACTGAAGGTGCTGGCTGGCCAGCCTGAGGGCTCTGCAAAGAGACATGGTAGCGGAGAGGAGCAGCAGACTGGAGCACTGCACTGGCTGGCGGTGAGTGTAGAGGACTCAGTCCTCCTGCAGGAGAGGGAGATTGTCTGGCAGCCATTTTGGAGTCAGGCTGGATCAGCACAGAACCCGAACTGCAGCCATTTTCCTCCAGGAGCTCCTAGCTGGGAGCAGACTGGTGGAAACTGTTTGGACTGAGTCTCCCTCCAGTGCACATTCCAACAGCCATTGCTGAGGTTTTCTAAATCTATCCCCAAACCAGCTCAGCCCCCCTGTGCATACTCTGTATGGTGGGGGCTCCCTGCTGATAACCAGCTTGGGAGAGAAGCAGCAGCCTGCCCATCCCTGCTTGCACTCTACCAACCACCGATGAACCCGAGCAGGCTGGTAAAAGCAGCAGACAGCGTTACCCCAGCACATCCAATAGTCACCATCAGATATCACCAGATAACACTGGCTAGAAAAATTAAACAGTATCACTTTAGAATAATTGTAGCCAACACAGGAAGTGCTGGGGAGCTCACTACCCACTTGTCCAGAAGAAACCAGGAATATGAAGAGAGAAAGAAGCAAAAGGCATTCTTTGGCCTCCAACCCAAGCAGAGCTGGTCCAGCAGATGTAACCAAGGAGGAGATTGGGATTTGCACACCTGAAGCTTATGAAGGAATGGAAACTGAAGAAAAGAGACACCTTCAATAGGCTATAAAAGAAATTAGAACAGAAATACTATCTCAGATAACAGAAGACAGTAAAAATATAATAAAAGAATTGCTCTGCATCTCTAAAGAAGACACAGATGGAAGAAGAGAGTAGCATAAAAAAAGGAGGAAAACCTTCATTGAAGAATATCAAAAAGATTTAGAATACATGGAACAGATTGAAAGAGATTCCTAGGAAATTCAAAACTCCATTGAATGCTGGTAAAACTACTTGAAAGAAACTTAAGATAGATGATCAAACCTTTAAGACAGTTTTGCAGCTTGTGATCTTGAAAGGAAAGATTGCTTAAAACTAACAACAAACCAGGAAGTAAAAATACAAAGGCTACAAAATGAAACAAAGAAGCATAATTATGAATAATAAATGTGAGTGAAAAAGCAGCAGTCAACACAAGTGAAATACAAAGGCCATATACAGAAATAATTAGAGAAAACTCCCCAAGCATTGGGAAAGGAAATGATATTCACATAAGTGAGGCATACAGAACTATAGCCAGCCATAACAAATATAAATCTATACCCATACATATAATAATCAAGATCCCAGAAATTCAACACAAGAACAAAACACTAAGAGCTGCTAGAGAAAAGAAACAGATCATATATAAAGGAAAACTCTGGAGGAGGAGGGAGAGGGGTGGGAGGGAACGGGATTAGAAAAAGGAGCAAGTGTGTTATGCACACAATGAGTCCCCACGATGAAAATATTCTCCATGTACTGCAAACATGTATTAATAAAGATAAAATAAAAAATTGTAACTACTTCAGTACCGATGTTGAGTTTATGATATATATGTTCTGTATTCATTGTAAGTGGCATTCCATGACTCTATAAGTGGATGTGAATTTCATTGTGGATAACTGTTATGCTAGCAAGTATGGGCCATGCTGGAAGTGCTCAGGTGATGCAGTAAGCCTAGGTGATTGAGGCTGTTATCCCTTGTCTTGTTCTCTAGATCATGTAATACACAGATCTTATTGCAAGATGTTGGCTATCTCACACAATTTCAGTAAACACCTAGCATAGGCCTCTAGGGCAATCTATAGGCAACATCCCAAAGTATGAGTGACACAGGCTTAGAAACAAATCTTCCCAGGAGGAAGTGCTCCCTGGGTGGTTACTATCAGTGGATTTGGACAAGTCAAGGTGCCTCTGAGTGGACAGAATGATACATATAATTTCCAAATCGTGTTTTTTACCTGGACACCAGACCTCAGATGCAGAAACCAGTTGGCAAGTGGTGCCAATTGCTGTGCAATTCCACTGGGATAGTTTGTTGAAAAGTGTCAGGGGCATGAGAGAGTTCACCTGAATTTTAAAAAATAACACAAAGATAGATACGTATATAATATATGCGTTGCCACGACTGAAAGAACAAGGTTCTGGCTCACTCAGACAAGATTTCCAACATTTCCTAAGATGCTCCTGTTGATTTTTGTGCTCATCTTCCTGCAGCATCCCGTCTTAGTGTCAAATTTTGATAATGAACGATGCCTACACAGAAGGAGCACCAGTGTGCACAAGGATGGAGATGTGGTGATTGGGGGACTCTTCTCCCTTTTTATTTATATATACTACACTGGTACCTCACATATAAAGCCACTGAAGGATGCCTTTGTGGTCCCGTAAGTGTCTTTTTTGTTTGGTTTTGGTTATCAGGAAGAATAGTGCCTAAGCTTCTCTGGTTGATTACATCCACATTGACTATTGCTGCCCTGTCCTGCCCATCCATTGATATAACATACCTTCCAGGAATTATTTTGAATTTCTCTGTAAAGTTTCTCAACTTTTTAAACTGGGAAGATACTTATTTCCTTAGCCTGCTGTTTGCTGTCTTGAATGCTGAAGGATGCACCTTAGTCTATTTTTCTCATCCCAAGTGAATCGCAACTGTTTAGCACAGTGACTGTTGCTCTTCAGAATCAGAGTCCAAGACATTTTGCTGAATTCAGTGCCAAGCTTACACAAAACATGCTCTGTGTACAAGGCTTGGACTTTTAACTTTCTTTAATTACGCATATAATATGTTGTATCCTTCCAGAGTATCCACTGCTGTTCATTTTCCTCTTGCTTGGGGAGAGTTGTACTGCAGGTATTCAGTTACTTTCCCATAATGTGTGCACCATGGCTTTAGGCAGTGTGTCCTCAATGACTCCTGGACATGCAAACGAGAGAATAGAGAATAATTCATTTGTGAGGTTTTCACCCTCCAGATTTACTCTTCTTCACATACACATATGAGTGCCTCTATTCTCAGATACCATCACATCAGTTTTGTAGCCAAATACATAATTAATGAATAGGCTTTGCATAGTGTCAGAAGAATCTAGCTGAGTCATTATGCCCCTGTGTGGAAAGGGGATGCTATTGATGCAATGATTCATTCAGTCTTATCAGATGCCAAATGTCATCAGTGCTCCTGTAAATGTGAGCAGTAATGGCAGGGTAAGAAATACTGACCTCTCACTTCCATACATGGTGTCTGTATTGTTCTCATATTTATTATCATGTACCAATTCCTGTTTATACTTTTATTCTTGGATACATTTACCCATGATGTCATGATTTTTGAGAAAGGGTGTTTTTCTATTACCTGAACTACCAGTAATAATTTGAGGTGAAGCATCCCCTCCACTTAGGGCTCCAGAAGAGTTAGATATAAAAACATGTGTTACTATACATGACAGTTGTGGGGGTTATTTTGCATGATTTTCCAAACCATGTTATCTGTTGTCCTTATCGATGCTTCTGCTTCATGTGCTATAACTGTGGTAGCTGTCGTGGAGTACTTTATTTAGAAAGTGACAGAATGGTAGAAATATAGATTGGCTGGGTCATGAGAGTCTACTTCCAAGTCCTTAAAACATTTTAAAAATAATCAGTGCATTGGTGGATAATTAGAGAAAAGTTTTCTACAATCTGGACACCACCGAGTATGTAGCAACTGAGGCAATGGGGTTTTGCAGTGGTTAGGAAGATATGCAGTAGGTTTTGAAAGCAGTATAAGCCAAAGGAGTTTTATAGGCAAAGAGGATGGAGATCTTTGGATGTCCATAACTAAGAAAGTGCACTAACCCAGTGAAGGATCCTGGGAACCAATCTGAAGATTCTAGCCTTGGGAAGCACAGTGTAGTCATGCATTTTCTGAAGATAGTGGAGGAGGAGGAACTGCTCAGATACCAAGTATACTCAGATTTCAAAAACAGTTCAAGGTTGCTGTACAGAGAGTACATTCCTATTTCAGAGAGGAGAGAAGCTACCTTCTCTCTCTGTTGTTCTCTTCTACCCACTTACACCGCCTCAGGGAATCAGTCTGCTATTCATTTGGCCTGGGTTCACTTCCACACATGATAAACCTGGTCTGTAACTGAAAAAGTCATCCTTGCCTTTCCAACAGCTTTTCATGTGCAGGCTGACTTATATGCTGGGAAAAATATTAAGGGAATCCTGAAACAATTTTAATTTCCACTAAAGGCAAAAGAGAAAGGAAAATAAATTATGGAAAAAAGTTACATATATATTTCTCTGTATATCAACAATATATTGCAAGAAATAGGTATAGCAATACACAGGTGGAGACAGTCCATGTATTCATAAATGCCAAGGCTCTAATAACTAAAATAGCAGAGTAATATATCAGACTTTTCTACATCCACATATAGGTACTACATCTGAAGTTGGAGGTACTGTTTATAAGGCCCTGTAAACAATTTTTACACAAATATAGGACATATATGTTAACATATGCAACATTAAGTTTGTGGAAACCTTTCTGCTCCATGGCACATCCATGGTAAAATTGTCAATATTTACTTCCTACCACAGTTTTTAACTTAAACTTATAATTGTTTGCTTAATTCATGTCTCTATCATAAGGAAAGTAATATATACTTAATGGTTACTACATTGCAGCATGCAAATATGTGATGTGTGATCTCTGATTAGAGCAAGTGAGTTCTGAGAATGAAATTAATTAGGCTCAAATCTATCTACATTTTAAAATCATTTATTTTTAATACCAAGCTATCTAGACACATAATAATGACCATGTTAACCAGTCATGCAAAAGAATATCATTTCCTTAATCTTTACCTTAAGCAAGTGCCCTAAATTCATATGTACAAATAATGCCATGGTGCAATATTTGCATTAATTTTAATAATAGGATTGATTATATTTCTTTTTTAGAACAGAAAAACCATCAAAACAATTGTACAAAATTTCAAAAGAAGATTAAAAGAACAATTGATGGTACATTGTGCATTGTTATCTTCAAAATGTTTGCACATATTAAAAGACATAGACATGAAAACTTGACAGAACAATATAGGTACAAATCTTTCTTTTCAATAAGCTAATAGCAATTAATAGTATGACTATCTTATTTTGTGTATGTATGTATATATATATATATATTTATGTATATTAATTGATAATCATGTATCATAAATACTCAATTACTCATTTTTCCTTTTATCTTCCCTATTTCTACTTTTGTCTATCCCAAGTTCTCTTTACTTTTGAGTTGTTCCTTCCTGCATCAAAGTAACATTAATACGTTTTTGATGTTATTTACTTTTTCAGATGCTTACACTAGGGACACAATATGATTCTTATGCATGCAAGCCTGATTTACTTATGATTATGATCTCAAGCTGTATCCATGTCTGTATAAATGGCTCAAATTTATCATTCATTATAGCTTAGTAGTACTCCATTGTATAAAAATACCACTTCTTTTTCATCCATTCCTTGGTCAATGAGCATTTTGCTTGTTTCCAAAGTTTATCTATCACAAAAATTGTGATGGTATGAACATGGGTGGACATATGTTGCTGTAGTATGATGATTTATTTCTTTGTGGAAAATATCTAGAAGTGGAACAGCTTGGTTGAATCAGACCTCTCATTCTAGCTTTTTTGTGAAATCTCCATACAGGTTCACAAAGTAGTTTCACCAGTCAACATTGCCTCCAAAAGTAGAGAATTGTTTCTTGCTACCCACAACTCCTCCTGTATTTATTATTGGTTGATTTCTTGATGATAATTATTCTTACAGAGGTGAGATAGAAACCCAGTGTTGCTTTGATTTTCATCTACTGAATGACCAATGACTTTGAGTGTGTTTTCTTGTATCTATTTGAAATTTGTATTTATTCAAGTGAGAATTTTGTTTTCATTTCAACCACCTATTTTTGGAATGCATCCTAGTACTGGGGGAGTCCTAGTTTTTAAAATATTTTTATTCTTTATGTGTTCTAGATAGAAGTGTTTTTTTATTCTAAAGAGAATAAAACAAAAGAGAGTGGAATAAAGCACATCAGAACAGAACAATGCAAGCAACACAGCACTTCACAACAAGACAGTTGGATATCAAGAGTAGCTACCATAATGTCTCTTTCTTTGAAATAATTGAGCATATCTTCACATACAATAATATCAAACATAATAAAATAGAATAAAACCATTCAAGAGAATTAAAGCATTACAAGGCATTCTGAACCAAATAACAGAAAACGAACAATGGCTACTATATTTCATTTTCCATAAAAAATTGTTTATATTATTACACATATTAAAATCCAGTAAAACACAACATGATAGAACCAATGGTGATAGAAGAACAAAAGCATGTTAGCACTTCAAAACAAAATGATATTAAATCAGCAATGGCTGCCATAACATCTTGTTTTCTCCAAGCAAGCTGTTCATACCATCATACATAATAAGATCAAACAAAACAGAATAAAACCATTCTAACCAATGAATGAAAACATAAGACTTCAAAGCAATATAATGGGGAACCATGATTACTTTAGAATCTTATGTACTTTTACCATTTCTTACACTAGGGAGACTGTCATACAGTATTTACACATGTGAGTTTGATTTATTTCACTTATGAGTATGGTCCCAAGATGCATCCATTTATTTATAAATATCTCAATGTGATCATTTTTATAGCTGAGTAGTACTCCATTGTATAAAAGTACCACAATTTTTTTATCCATTCCTCGGTTGATAGGCACTTAGGTTGTTTACAAGATCTGGCTATTACAAATTGTGCTGCTATAAACATGGGTGCACATATGTCACTGTGGCAAGATATTTTCAGTTCTTCTGGGAATATGACTAAGAGTGGAATAGCTGGGCCAAATGGGACCTCCATCCCTAGCTTTTTGAAGAATCTCCAGACTGACCTCCACAGTGGTTGCATCAGTCTACACTCCCACCAACAGTGCAGAAGGGTTCCTTTTTCCCCACAGCCTCTCCAGCGTTTGTTTTTGGTAATTTTCTTGATCCTGGCCATTCTTCTGGAGTGAGATAGAATTTCAGTGTGGTTTTAATTTACATTTCTCTAATGACCAATGATGATAAACATTTTTTCATGTATTTATTTGGCATTCATATTTCTTCATCTGAGAACTGTGTGTTCATCTCAGATGCCCATTTTAGGATTGGGTCTTTGAATTTTGGGCATCTGTTTTTTTTTTTTAATTCTTTATAAGTTCTAGACAGAAGTCCTTGGTCTGAGGGACAGTTCGTTAAGATTTTTTCAAGTTTGTGGGTTTTCTTTTCACTCTGCTGGAGATTTCTTTTGACATGCAGAAACTCTTCAATAAGATGTGATGCCAGTTACTGACTCTGGGAAGTATTTCCCATGCAGTTAGGTTCAAGTTCATGAATTCTCTACCAACCCCTATGTCGTCAAGATTTTACTCACTTTGTCTTCCAACAGATTTAGTGTTTCTGTTTTAATATTTAGATCTTTGACCCATGTAGATTTTAATTTAGTACATGGTGACAGTCACGGGTCTAGTATTACTTTTCGTCATACGGATAGCCAGTTTTTCCAGCACCATTTATTAAAGAAACTATTCTTCTTCAAGTGAAAATATTTGGCCCCTTTATCAAAGATAAAAATGGTTGAGTGTGTTTGTAGTTGTGGTTGTATCTTCTAGTCTATTCCATTGATCTTCGGATCTGTTTTTATTCCAGTACCATGTTGATTTTGTAGTATAACTTCAAGTCAGGGATTGTGATGCCTCCTGACTTGCTTTTGCTGGTTAGAACTGCCTTTGCTATTCTAGGTCTCTTCTGGTTCAATATGAATTTTAGGAGTGATTTCTCTAGATCTATGAGGTAGGTTAATGGTATTTTCATTGGGATTGCATTGAAACTGAATAGCAATTTTGGGAGAATGGCCATTTTCACAATATTTATTCTTATTATCCTTGAACAAGGGATGTTTTTCTATTTTCTGAGGTCCTCTTCGATTTCTTTTTTAGGGTATTATAATTTTCACTGTACAATTCTTTTACTTCTTTGGTTAGATTAATTCCTAAGTATTTCTTTCTTTTTTTTTTTTTGGATGCTAGTGTGAAGGATGTGGCTTCTCTTATTTCTCTGTAGGTGATTTTGTTGTTAGTGTATAGGAATGATACTGATATTTGAGTGTTGACTTTGTAATCAACTACATTGATGAATTTATTTATTATATCTAGGAGTCTTTCAATGGAGTTTTGGGGGTCTTCTATATAGAGTATCATGTCATCTGCAAATAATGATACTTTTAACTTCCTCTTTTCCTATCTTTACTCCTTTTATTTCTCTCTCTTGTCTAATTGCTCTGGCTAGTATTTCCAGTACTATCTTGAATAGGAGCAGTGATAAGGGACATCCTTGTCTTGTGCCTGATTTTAAGGTAAAGTTTTTCAGTTTTTGAAAATTTAATATGATGCTGGCTGTTGGTTTGTCATAGAAGGCCTTTATCATATTGAGGGAAAGACAATCTATTCCAATTCTCTGTAAGGTTCTTATCATTAATGGGTAACAGATCTTATCAAACGGTTTTTTTATGAATCTATTGAAATGATCATGTGATTCTTACTTTTGGCTCTATTGATATGGTGGATTACATTTATTGATTTATGTATGTTGAACCATCCCTGCATACTTGGGATGAATCCCACTTGGCCATAGTGTATAATCTTCTTGATGATTTGCTGCATCCTATTTACCAATATTTTATTGAGAATTTTTGTATATATGTTCATTAGGGAGATTGGCCTGTAGTTCTGTTTTTTAACTGGGTTTTTCTCAGGTTTTGGTACTAGAGTAAGATTTGTTTCCAGGAATGACTTAGGGAGAATTTCTTCCCCTATTCACTTTCTTTGATTGAACAGTTTGAGGAGTGTCAGCATTAGGTGTTTGTATTTCTTGTAGAATTCTGCATTGAAACTGTCTGGGCCTGGGTTCTTCTTTGCTGGTAAGGACTTAATTACATTTTCAATCTCATTGATAGAAATTGGCTTATTCAGTAGTTTTACATCTTCTTGATCCAGCTTTGGTGGTTCATATGTTTCTAGGAATCTCCATTTCTTCTGCATCATCAAACCTATGAGAGTAGAGGTTTTCAAAATAGGTGCTGATCATCTTCTGTATTTCGGTAGGTTTTCAAAATATGTGTTGATGATCTTTGGTATTTCGGTAGTTATTTCACCTTTTTCATTCCATATTGCATGAATTTGAGTCATTTCTTTCTTTTTTAAATTAGGTTGGCTAGGGGCTTATCAATTTTATTTATTCTTTCAAAGAACCAACTCTTCGATTCATTCTTTCAAAGAACCAACTCTTCGATTCATTCTACTGTTTTCTTAGTCTCTATTGCATTAATTTCTGCTCTGATCCTTATAATTTGCTACCTTCTTTTGGCTTTGGATTTGGCTTGCTCTTCTTTTTCTAGATGTTTGAGGTGTAGTATCAGGTTGTTTATTTGTGTTTCTTCTGTTTTCTTAATGCAGAAGCTCAGTGCAATAAATATTCATCTGAAGACCACTTTCACTGCATCCCACAGATTCCAGTAAGTTGTATTTGTATTTTTGTTTGCTTGTAGATATTGTGTAATTTCTTCTTTAATTTACTCTGACCCATTGATTGCTCAAGAGTGTATTATTCATTTTCCATGTTTTTGTGGGTTTTTTGCAGTTTCTTTTATCATTAATTTCTACTTTCATGGTGCTATGATATGATAACATCCATGGGATAATTTTAATTATTTTGCATTTACTTAAGTATGTTCTGTGGGCTAACATATGGTATATTTTAGAGAATGTCCCATGTAATGCTGAGAAAAATGTATATTCTGATGTTTTTGGATGGAACACTCTGTATACATCTATCAAATCCATTTATTCACAGGTGTGATTCAGTTCTGTTATTTCTGTGCTGGTTTTCTGTCTAACTGATCTATCCCTTTGTGTTAATGGCATGTTAAGGTCTCCTGTTATAATTGTGTTATTGCCTATTTGATTTTTCATTTCTGTTAGTACTTGCTTTGTGTAGCTGGGTGCTCTAGAATTTGGTGCTTATATATTTAAGACTGTCATCTCTTCCTCTTGCAGTTTTCCCCTAACTAGTATGTAATGACCTTCTTTATCTCTTTGTATCATTCTTGGTTTGAAGTTCTCATGGTCTGAAAACAGAATAGCTATCCCCACTTTTTTTTTTTTTTTGAGTTACTGTTGCATGAAGTATTGTTTTCCATCCTTTGACTTTCAGTCTATGAGCTTCCTTTTGGGGTAGATGGGTGTCTTGCAGACAACATATGGTTGGACGTTGTTTCTTGATCTATTCTGCCAGTCTGTTCCTTTCAATTGGTGAATTGAGGCCATTTACATTAATGGTTATAACACTTATATATCATTTTATTGTTTAAACCTTATCTTTCTGCTGTTATATTTTTACCTTTCCATTCGGTTTAGTTGTCTGTCTTGCTTAGTGGTTTTTTCCTATGTGTATCTAGAATATCTTTCAGTATTGTTTTCAGGGTTATTTTGATGATCATAAAGTTCTTCAGCTGTTCTTTTTCATGGAGTTATCTTATTTCTCCATCCATTTTGAAGCACAGTTTTGAAGGATACATCAGTCTGCGTTGAAAGTCGTTTTCCTTTAGGATCTGAAATACTTCACCTCATGCTCTTCTTGACTTCATTGTTTGTGTTGAGAAGTCTGCTGTGATTCTGCTAGGTTTTCCTTTATAGGTGATCTGTCTTTTCTCTCTAACAGCTTTTAATATTCTGCTCTTATGTTGGATTTCTGGGATGGTGATTATTATATGTCTGGTTATAGTTTTATTTTGGTTATGGTTCTTTGGAATTCTATATGCTTCACTAATCTGAATGTCGTTTTCCATTCTTATGTTTGGAAAGTTTTCAGCTATTACTTCTATAAATAGCCTCTTTGATATCATTTGTGTTGTCCCCTTCTTTTTCGTTTATCCCTACTAATCTTATGTTATTTTTCTTTACATCATCTTGCAACAGTTGAATTGATATTTCCTGATTCCTTGTTATTTTTTAGAAGATCTTTCCTTTCCTGTTCACTAGCTGCAACCTTATCTTCAAGCTCTGAAATTCTGTCTTCATTTTTGTTGAGGCAGTTTTGGCAACTTTCAATAGAATTTTTGATTTTCTGTATATTTCTTTGAATCTGCTTCATGTATTCTGTTTGTTTTTTATGCTGTTCATTAAGGGATTCTGTCTGTTTGCTTTTTCCTCTAATTTTTTTAGCTGTGTCTTCTTTAGATGCATTCACTATTTCTTTCACTACTTTTATCATTTCTTCTTTTACCTAGGAGATTATTTCTGATTTAAGTTCCTTCATAATTTCCCATACTTGATTCTTTATTTTAGTTGATACCATTTCAGGTATTTCAGTTGTATGACTAGTATTTTCTACTATGTATGTGGCTCCCACACTTTCTTGGGATGGCCTGGAGGTTTGAGATTGCATTTTGATCTTTCATTTTATCATTTTCCTATATTTCTGTGTTTCAAGCAATTTTCCAAAACTTTTCCTGGGCATGTTGGAAATCACATTCTGTGCCCTTGGCTCTTCCCATGACTCAAGCAGCCAAACTCTCCCTCGTCAGTGCCACGAAGCTGGAACTCACCATGTGGCACGGGCCTGGGTCCTCTCTCCCTGCGAGTCTATCTCCCCTCTCTCAGTGGCTCAGGCCTGGTCCCCTAGTTGAATAAAAGTCATTGTGCATGGTCCACTCAAGCAGGTGAAACCTTTGCAGGCTACTCCAGTGTCCTGGGGGGCTGGGCAGGCACCCAAGCGCTGGGAGTGATGTCTCAAATTCTCCCAGGCAGGCTCTGGGAAGCTAGAACTCCCCTCGCAGCATGTGCTTGCCTACCTCCCCTCTCTCTGCAGCCCAGGACTGGTCCACTGGTTGAATAAAAGTCACTGGGATTGTCCACTCAAGCCCCCGAAGCTTCTGCAGGCTTGTCCAGTGTCCTAGGGGGCTGGGCAGGCATCCAAGGGCTGGGAGTGATGTCCCAAATTCTCCCAGGCCAACACAGCACAGTGGAACTCCCCTCACAGCACATGTGGGTCTACCTCCCCTCTCTCAGTGGTGCAGTCCTGGTCCCCTGGTTGAATAAAGGTCACTGGTTGTGGGCTACTCAAGCCCACGAAACCTCTGCAGGCTAGTCCAGTGTCCAAGGAGGCTGGGCAGCCACCAAAGCACTGAGAATGAAGTCCCAAATTCTCCCAGGCCAGCGCTGGGAAGCTGGAACTCCCCTCACAATGCATGCGGCCTACCTCCTTTCTCTCTTTGGCTTGGGCCTGGTCCCCTGGTTGAATCAACTCTAGATTCCTATTCTCACTGCTACTGTGATCTTTCATCACAGCTTGTCCTAGATAGAAGTGTTTTGTCTGAGGGACACTTGGCTAAGATATTTTCCAACACTGTGTGTTGTCTTATCATTGTGTTTGTGATTTCTATTGATGTGCAAAAGAGTTTTTAATCACATGAGTTCCCAGGTGCTGATTCTTTGAAATGTTTTCCTTACTATTTTTTTGTTTGTGAACTGTCTGCCTACCACCTATATTTTCAAGATTTCTACCTATTTGTCTTCCAGTAGATTTACTGTTTCTGTTTTAATATTTAGATCTTCAACCTATTTTGATTTTAGTTTAGTGCATGGTGATTGACATAGGTCTAGTTTTAGTCTTCAGCATATAGACAATTTTTCCAGCACAATTCATTAAAGAGGCTCTTTTTTCCAATGAATATGTTTGACTCTTTTATGCAAGATAATGTGGGTAAGTATGTTTACAGTTGTGTCTGCATTTTCTAATCTGTTCTATTGTTCCTCAGGTCTGTTTTTTGCCATTATCATGCTTATTTTACTGTAGTATCTTTGTAGTATAATTTTAGGTCCAGAATTGTGATGCTTCTTGCCTTGCCTTTGTTGTCTAGGATTTCCTGTGCTATTCCAGTTCTCTTCTGATTCCAGATGAAGCTTAGAAATGTTTTCTCTAATTCTCTGAGGTATGTTAATGGTACATTGATCAGAATTGCATGAAATGTGTATCACAATTTAGTGTGTGAGTCAATTTTCCAAATGTTGTAGTTTCCTCTCCATGAGCAAGGGACATCTTATAATTTTCTGACATCCTCTTCCATCCCTTTTTTCAGAGTACTGCAATTTTCAATATGTAGACTCTTCTTACATTAGAATGATTCTTAAGTATTTTAGTTTTTGAATGCTATTCTGAGGGACATGGTTTCCCTAATTTCTCCCTCAGTAAGTTTGTTGTTCATGTGCAATAATGCTATTGATATTTGAGCATTGACTTTATACACAGTCATGCAGGTGGATTTCGCTATTCACTTTAGAAATCTTTTGGTGGAGGTTTGGAGATATTTTATTTAAAATATCATTTCATCTGCAAATAATGATAGTTTAACTTCTTTTCTTATATATATTCCTTTAATCTCTCTCTCTCTCTCTTTTTCACTGTCTCTCTCTTTCTCTCATGTAATTGCTCAGGATAATATTTCCAGAACTATATTGAATAGGAGTGGTGATAGTGGATATCTTTATCTTGTTCCTAATTTTAAAGATACAGCTTTCAGTTTTTCCATTTAGTATGATGTTGGCTGTAGGCTTGTTATAGATGGCTATTATCAGATTGTGTAAAGACCATCTATTCTGATTTTCTGTAAGTCTTTTTATCATGAAAGAGTGATGGACTTTATCAAAGCTTTTCTACATCTATTGAAATGATCATGTGATTTTTGTCTTCGACTCTGTTGATAAGATATGTTACATTTATATATTTACATATATTGGACCTCTCCTGCATTCCTTGGATGGATTCCACTTTGTCATGGTCTATAATCTGTTAGATGGTCTATAATTTGTTAGATGAATTTTTTGGTATTATCTATTGACGATTTTAGCATTTATGACCTTTAGGGAGATTGTCTTAGAGTATTCTTTTTTGTTTGGCTCTCTTTCTGGTTTTGTTATCAGGTAATGCTTGCCTCCAGGAATGAGTTTGGGATTATTGCATTCCTTTTGACTTCAT
>PVLA01007134.1:0-110635 GCA_004027455.1 Hydrochoerus hydrochaeris | reverse complement strand
TTTTAAAATATACAAAATATTGTTACCCAATATAGTCACTAGTTGGCTCCATACTCACTAAAAGAACCTGAAGTGTGAGACAGAGTTCTGTTAGTTTTATTCATGGTCATAGAACAAAGGGAGACAAATAATAATAAACAAGGAAGCTGACATTTAATGAGCACTTACTATATGAGAAGTAGGTATTTTTTAAATTTTAGAGGTATTAACTCAAACAATTACTACAGCAATACTACAAAATATGTGTACTTATTAGTCAGATTTCACAACAGATACTGAGAAATTAAGCAGCTTGACCTAGATCATACCACAGTTAATCCAACAGCCTAGATTTAAATCTATGCATGTTACTTAGGCAGTGCTCTAACCCATGTTTATTGACTACATTTTAACTCTCAAGCTATCAACAGTGGAAAGGATAAGGCAAATATATTTATATACAATGGAATACTACTCTTCCATAAAGAAAGATAAACTTGAGTCATTTGTAGGAAAATGAGTTCATAGTGTTAAGTGCCATGAATCAGACACATAGATTTAAATATTGCATGGTTTCTCTTATATGAGAAACCCAAACTATAGATAAAAATCAAACCAAAATATTGGTAATAGGAAGTAGGGAGACAGATCTTTCTTAAACGGTAAAAGAATGAAGGGATGAATGGAGATGAGAGGGAGGTATTGGCAGGTCAAAGGGATGAAGCAAAGAATTAAGATGTGTTAAATACATGTGCTAAAAGCAATAAAAATGTTACACACTGAAAACACATATGGTAATAATAAAAACAAATCAAAACTGAAGTTTGAACATGGATAAGCAGCAGCCTTCTTCATCCTAGGGCTATTGTTCTCAACTGGAGACAGTTTTACTCCCTCAGGAGATATTTTATTTATTAGTAGCTGTTTGTAACACATAATATTTACATTTCTTGTGGAAAATATATGTAACGTATCTTAATTCCATTTTTCATTGCATTTTTCCCCTCCATCTCTTTCCTATGTCTCTAAATAATCTTTTCCCATTTGAGAAAGTTCTTTACTTCCTGCTATCTTTTGTGTTGCTCTTTATTTATACTTTGGGCTTCTCATATAAGATAAACCATGCAGTGTTTAAGCTTGTATGTCAATTTATTTCACTTAACATTTTACTCAAGGTGCATTGATTTTCCTACAAATGACTCAAGTTTGTCATTCTATATGGCAGAGGAGTACTCAGTTGTACACTCCACATTTCTGTATCAATTCAGACAAAAGGAGACAGTTTAGGTTGTGAAGAATGAGAGGGATGCTGATAGCGGTACATACTGGATAAATGTCAGAGAGCTGTTTCATACCCTGCAATGCAGAGGACAGAGCTCCTCAAAAGATAATTATTCAGTCCAAGATGTCAATGCAGTATTTGAGAAAAACTACTGCAGTTTAGTGACTCTTAGCCTTAGTCTTAGTATGTTATTGTGATTTGGGAAGCTCTTTAATTTTGTAATATCTAAGGATACAAATCAGAGCAGTTATACCGGAACAATGGGTGAGGTGATTCTAATACAAAGCCAAGGATCAATGTAGCAATCTATTGCATTAGGGAAAAGGGTCCATTTGAATGTCAGACCCTTATCAATTCCTGTTAGCTTCTGTATCTCCATTGATCACATAAGCAATTGGAGAAAAACAGAGTTTCATTGCAACCTTTTATGTTTTAGATAACTTTTGGTACTTCTCCAAGGAAACATAAGACAACAGAAGGAAGATCTTTAAAAACAAAACTGAATACCTGCTCATATAAACTCCTGTCATTTATTTTGTATTTAAAAATTGACCATCTTCTCATTGCTGCATTTGAAAAGAACTAAATCCTTGGCCTTGATGTAGGTTTGTGGGACTCAAGACTTTGCCGGTGGTGAGAGGCTCATGGAATGCTTTACTAATGGTGGAGGAGCCACTGTGGATGGACAGCAGGGAAACTGGAAGGCGTTGGTCATCCTATGAAGGCACAGGACATGAGCCCTCTCCTTTGAAAGGGAAGTTTGGGGCAACCTCCACACTGTCTGGAGACTTACACATTGAGCAAAGTAAATGCTCAGATATAATCCAATGGGCAGTGGTCATGATGACTCTGCCTACTACACATCAATGAGGAGCTAAGAGAGGACAAAGATCACACCTCTGGAATGCACATCAGAGATCAAACCAAATTATGTAGGCATTTATACCCTTTGTTTTTCATGTTTTTATACTTAAACATTTAATTGTGTTAACTTGAACTGTTCTAAGTTACACTGAGGTGTCCTAAGCAATTCTGAAGGAAAAAATTTCCATAGAGAATCAGAGCATTAGAGCATGAGCAACACTTTTCAAGAACTGTGTCATGGGGCTGTAGTCGCTCATGAGCTATTTGCCAAACAACCAGCAATGCTTGCACTGGAACTACATCACCAATATTTCCACTTGTTTAGAAAGTCTCATTTTAAAAACTGAAACTTGGAAGACAACTGCCACACCCCATCCTGGCTCAGGATGTCATGTCACACCTCCACCCCTGCATGCTCCCCATGTGTGCCAGCCTGGAGGATGACCACCGTGCCCCACTCTGGTTTGGGCTGCTGCACTGTGCCTGCACCCTGTCATGCTCCCCATGCATGCAGGCCCGGAGGATGATGGCTGTGCCCCACCCCAGCTCTGACCACTGCTGCACCTGCAACCCAGCACTCTCCTCCTGTGTGTTGACATAGAGGATTGCCGCTCCCACACTGGCTCAGCCAGCTGCCCTTGGCTACCCTTCCTGTCTCTTAGACCAAGCACTGTTGTGAATGTTTGGCTCCCACTCTCCCTCCAAGAACATTGAACTGCAGTGCATTGGCTGTACTAGCTTGATGGGAGGCTTGGTGGCTCCTCGCCCAGACAGAGGAAACTGGCAGGTTCTGGTCACTATGTACCCAACAATCAGGCTGACATCAAACACACAGTAGAACCATAGGAGACACACTGCTAACATTTGTGACGACTGGGATTGAATAATCAGATATTGGTCTAGAAGGTGAAAATGACAAAACAAAAAAACAAAATTCAATCTCAAACATCTAGTCCATCAGGAGCAACAACAGGTGACAGTGAAACAGAGGACTTTAAAAGTCATACACTAGAAATCTCTGAAACATAGCAAATGAAGTAGGGAAACAAATCCATGAGGCTATGCAGGAAATCAAATTAGAAATAATGTCTTACATAAAGACAGAAATAACAACATTAGTAAATGAGTTGCTCAACATAGCTAGAGAAGAAGTAGATAAAAAAATACAGGAGCATGGGGAATTGACTGAAACTTTGAATGAACAATGTAGAGAACAAGCAGAATCCATGAAACAAATTCAAAGAGATCCAAAAAACAAAAAATTCTATTGAAAGCTGGCAAAACCATTTAAATGAAGCTGAAGATAGAATTTCAGACTTTGAGGACAGGATTGCAGACAGTGATCATGAAAGGGCAGAACTTATAAAAATAACAAAGCAACATGAAATGACAATCCAGCAGCTTCGAGATAATGCCAAGAGAAATAATATAAGACTAACAGGCATCAGTGAAGATGCAGGAGAGAATGCAAAGGACTTAATGAAACTATTCACAGAAGTTATAGCAGAAAACTTCCCAAACATGGGAAAAATCTGATATACAAATAACTGAGGTATATAGAACACCAAACAGTCACAACCAACATAAATCTACATGCAGACATATATTAATGAAGATCCCAGACATACAGCATGAAAACAGAATACTAAAAGCTGTTAGAGAAAAGATATACCTCATCTATCAAGGGAAGCCTCTTAGAAAAATGGCAGACTTTTCACCACAAACTTTCAGGTTAAGATGAGCTTGGAGTAAAGTATTTCAAGTCCTAAAAGAAAACAACTTTCAACCCAGACTGATGTTCCCAGCAAAACTGCCTTTCAAATTTAATGGAGAAACAAGGTACTTCCATGACAAAGAACAACTGAAGAAATTCATCCCCACCAAACCAACCCTAGAAAGAGTATTGAAAGACATGCTAGATAGAGATAAAAAAAGGCCACAATCTGTAGAACAACAATAGAAAGAAACCACCAGGCTAGACAAAAATTAAACAAGGCAGAAAAACAGGAAACCAACAACAGGAACACAGTATGGCAAAGTCAAGCCGGTACATATCAGTGATATCCATAAATGTAAGTGGGTTCAATTCACCTGTCAAAAAACAGGTTGACAGAATGGATCAAGAAACAGGATCCCACAATATGCTGTATACAAGAAACACATTTGACTCAAAAAGAAACTCATAGGTTAAAAGTCAAAGGATATAAAACAATATTCCATGCAAAAGAAACCCAGAGAAAAGCAGGGGTAGGTATTCTGTTTGCATACAAAGTGAACTTAAAACTTAAAATGATTAAAAGAGATAAAGATTGCCACTACATACTTATAAGTGGAAAACTACAAGAGGAAGAACTAACAATAATAAATACTTATGCAGCAAATACAGGAGCACCTAACAATATATGACAAATACCAATCAACCTAAAAAAAATGCAGAAGAATACCATTGTAATAGGAGACCTTAACACTCCATGGTCACAAAGAGATAGATCAACTAGACAAATAGTCAGCAAAGAATCATACCTATGAGTGAACGGACTCAGTGGATGTTCACAGAGTGTTGTACCCAGCTACATCAGAATATACATTCTTCTCAGCTACACATGGGACATTCTCAAAAATAGACCATGTATTAACTCACAAACATTCTTAAACTGAATGCAAATGGAATGAAATTATCCCATGCATAATATCTAACCACATTGCACTAAAATTGGAAATCAATGGCAAAAAACCTGCAAAAGCTGCATAAATACATGGGAATTAAATAACAACTTTGTGGACAACCAGTGGATTGCAGATGAAATTAAAGAAGAAATAAAACAACACCTACAATACAATGAAAATACAGATACAACATACTGTACCCTATAGGATGCAATGAAAGCAGTCCTAACAGGGCAATGTATAGCAATAAAGAGTCACATCAAGAAAATGGAATGAGCACAAATAAATAACCTAATGCTATATCGCAAGCTTTCAGAAAAGGAAGAGCAAGTCAAAGCCAAAGCTCATAGAAGAGAAGAAATTGTAAAGATTAGAGCAGAAATAAATGCAGTTGAAACAAAAAACACAATACAAAGAATTAAATCAAAGAACTGGTTTTTTTTGAGAGAATAAGCAAAATTGATAAACCTCTAGCCAACCATATCATGAAAAAAGAAAGAAAAAATTCAAATACAAGCAATAAGGACTAAAAAGAGGGAAATTACTACATGTCCCATGGAAATTCAAAAAATCATGAACTCCTACTTTGAAAATCTGTACTCACATTGGGTGTAAAACACAGAGGAAATGGACAGAATTCTAGAAATATATAAACTACCAAAGCTCAATCAAGAAGATATAACAATTTTGAATAATACAGTGTCAGCTACTGAGATAAAAAACATGATTAAAAACTTACCAACAAAGAAAAGCCCAGATCAGGATGGATTCATGGCTGATTCTATAAGAAATTTAGAGATTTGATGCCAGTACTCCTTAAACTCTTCAATGAATTTGAAAGAGAAGCAGTCCTCCATAAATCTTTCTTCAGGCAAGTATCACTCTGACCAAAACCAGAGAAAGACCCAACCAAAAAAGGAGAACTATAGGCCAATCTCACTAACAAATATCGATGCAAAGATTCTTAATGTAATATTGGCAAATAGAATACAGAAAATCATCAAGAAGATTATACACCATGACCAAGTGGTATTTATTCCAGGAATGCAGGGATGGCTCAACATATGCAAATCAATAAATGTAATACACCACATCAATGAGCCAAAAACAAAAACTACATGACCATCTCAATAGATGCAGAAAAAGCTTTTGATAAAAATCTAACACTTGTTCATGATATAAACCCTACAGAAACTCAGAATAGATGGTATGAACCTCAATCTCATAAAGGCCATTTATGACAAACCAACAGCAAACATTATACTAAATGGACAAACACTGAAAACCTTCACTCTAAAATCAGGGACAAGGCAAGGATGTTCACTATCAACAGTCCTATTCAATATAGTTCTAGAAATATTAGCCAGAGCAATCAGAAAAGAGGAAGAAATAAAAGGAATAAAAATAGGAAAAAAAGGAAGTTAAATGATCATTATTTGCAGATGCAAGATACTCTACATAGAAGATCCCAAAAACTCCATTAAAAGACAATTAGAGGTAATAAACAAAATCAGCAGTGTAGCTGGATACAAAATCAACACTCAAAAATCAATAGCATTCCTGTACAGAAACAAAAAACTCACTGAGAAAGAAATTATGCAAATATCGCCTTTCACAATAGCATCTAAAAAAATGAGCTACATAGGAATCAACCTAACCAAGAATGTAAAAGACCTATATGCTGAAAATTATACTACTCTAAAAAAGGAGATTGAAGAGGATATTAGAAATTGGAAGGATATTCCTTGCTCTTGGCTAGGAAGAACCAACATTGTGAAAATGGCCATACTCCCAAAACTGTTATACAGTTTCAATGCAGTCACAATCAAAAAACCTTTAACATACCTCACAGATCTAGAGAAAACACACCTACAATTCATTTGGAAACAGAAGAAACCTAGAATAGCTAAAGTAATTCTGGGCAACAAAAGCAAGACAGGAGGCATCTCAATTCCTGATTTGAAACTACATTACAAAGGCACAGTGATAAAGTCAGCATGCTGCTGGCAAAGAAATAGACCTTAGGATCAATGGAACAGATTAGAAGATACAAACACTACTACAAAGACACTCAGCCACCTTATATTTGACAAAGATTCTAAACATATTTACTGGGGAAAATATAGCCTCTTTAACAAATGGTGTTGGAAAAATTGGCTTTCCACATGCTGAAGACTGAAAATAGACCCATGCCTATCACCGTACACTACACTAAAGTCAAAATGGATCAAGGATCTAAATGTTAAAACAGAAATACTAAATCTCCTGGAGGACAAAGTAGGTAGAAATCTTGGAGACATAGGGGTAGGCAGAGAATTCATGAATAAAATGCAAACTGCACAAGAAATACATCAAAGAATCAACAACTGGGATCTCATATTACTAAAAAGTTTCTGCACTTCAAAAGAAATCACCAATAAAGTGAAAAAGAAAACTCACAGAATAGGAAAGAATTTTAGCCAACAATCCCTCAGACAAAGGACTTATATCCAGAGTATATAAAGAATTGAAAAACACCAAACCTCCCAAATTCAAAGACCCTCTCCAAAAATGGGCATTGGAGATGAACATACAGTTGTCAGATGAAGATACACAAATGGCAAATAATTATAAGAAGAAATGTTCACCATCACTGGTCATTTGAGAAATGCAAATTAAAACAGCATTGAGATTTCATCTCACACTGCAAAGAATGGCTGCCATCAAGAAAACAACTGATAACAAACGTTGGCGAGGCTGCGGGGAAAAAGGAACACTGCTCCACTATTGATGGGAGTGCAGACTGGTGCAACCACTGTGGAAATCAGTATGGAGATTACTCAAAAACTAGGATTGGAAGTTCCATTTAATCCAGCTATTCCCTTCCTGGGAATTTTCCTAGAAAAATTGAAAAGGTCATGTCACAATGATATACATGCACCCATGTTCATAGCAGCACAATTTGTGATAGCTAAATCTTGGAAACAAGCAAAATTCCTATCAATTGCAGAGTAGATGAAAAAATGTCATATTTTTATATGATGAAATACTACTCAGCTATAAAAAATGATGATCTTGAGGCCTTTATGGGTAAATGGAGGCAACTTGAGAATATCCTCATAAGTGAAATAAACAATACTCATATTTTCTCTCTAGCATAAAATAATACAATAATAAAAACTAACAGAGTAATGGGATCCAAAATGTATGATAGATATTGTAAAAGTAAAAGGGAAGGAAAGTGCTCTAAAGGATACAACAGTATATATAGGGTGTAAGATAGATGACTATATTACTGAATTTCTGTTGGATCTTTGAACAGAAGGATTTGCACAGTGAATGTTTGAGTGTCTAGCCATTTTTTATGCTTTGATTTTGTGACTTCAGCAACTATTTTTAAGATCACAATGTGTAAAGAATCAACTAGCAATTTTATGATGTTAATTTTTTTTGAATTCTGTATTGTTCTATCTTTTTTATTTTGTTTTTTTAAATTTTCTTTCTTTCTTTGAAAAAAAGGTAAAAATATGCAATATAACAACCATTGTTAAATTTCTTTCATTCTGTTTTGAAAATCTATATTGTTATTGTTTTGGGTTTGTTGTTGTTTTTTTCTTTTGCTTTTTTCTTGTATTACTTCTTTTTTCTTTTTAAAATAAAAAATTTAAAAAAAAGACATCAGAGACTGGGGATATGGTTCAACAGCATATGCTTCTTCTTGGCAAATGCAAGGTCCTTAGTTCAATTCCTAGTACCCCCTCCAATTCTGAATAGCCAATAAGCATATAAAAAATTCTCAACAACAATAAAAAACCCTAAAACTTCCATGTCATGTGTGTTTGTGTGTGTAATTATTACTTCATTTGCAACTTCAAAATGCATAATGTAGAAAATAGGAAACAACAAAATCAACCAGATCAGACTTCATAGCAGTGGGACTTCTGTCCCTTTAGTGCAATGCAAAAACTCATTATTTCTTAATCCCTGTTTTAGTAACTGCAGAAGAAAAAAAATAACAACCCTCTCTCCTACTCCTCACAAAGATAGATGCCCATGTCCTAATTAGAATGGGAGAAGACATATTACTGGTGTGACAGAAGGAACTTTGCAGGTGTTATAGAGTAAAGGATCTCAAGTTGGGAGATCATCTTGGTTATCCAGTTGGATTTAATGTAATCGTAGAGTGCTCAGGAGAAGAAAGAAAGAGTCAAAGTGAAAGAAGGCAAAACGGTGATGGAAGCAGAGATAGAGGGAGATGTGATGAGAGGAGCAACAGTCCTTGGAATCATGTGCTTTGAAAATGGAGGGTGAGTTCACAGCCAAGGACTGACATTTGCCCCTAAAGGGCAGGAGAGGTAAGGAAACCAATTCTCTGAGAGTTCCATGAGGAATGTAGCTAACACTTTTAGTTGGTGGGATCCATTTTAGATGCCTGACTGTCAGAACTATGAGGTCATAAATTTGTGCTAGTTTAATTCACCAAGTAGGTGGTGATTTTTGTTGCTACCCTTGCAAGCACAAAGCTGGAAACCATGCCACTCTTGTTGGTATAAAAAGAAGTAAATCCCGCTGCTCTCTGATCCATGATCATTCATTATATGAATCTCTGCTGTTATTATCAAGAAGATGTTTGAACATGGGAAAGATGAGTGTGAAAAGGAAGAAGGAATAGCTTGCTATAGTTCCATCAGACATTTTCCAAATTAAATTGTGTAGAATGGTTTGTTAAAGATATTTTTTTTGTAATCTGTAGGAGTTAATGAAATGAAAACCACACTAAAGATAAACAGAACCTTTTGCAGAATGTATTATATGTAACTATATATCAATACACTTAAAAATTTCATGCACTTATGGCTTTTCTAAAAAGTCCAAATTGTAAATTGGAAAAGAAGAATTTCAAGGCTTCAATTATCCAATTGAACACATAACTCCAGGCCTTTCATTATGTAATGTTTTGATACAGTTTTGACTTAAAATTATCCATCTGCACAGCTTTTTGCAGATGTAGATTTATTTTCTCCATTTTCCATATTCAGAAAAGCAACATTTGCTTCTGATGAGTAACTTGGCTAAGAAACCACTGTTTCTTACATTTAGTGAGTTAATATTTTGGTATTTGAATGAATGACACTCAAAAACTTGGAGTTCAGAGTATTTAGCACAGAGCAATATTTACCTGGAGAGATTAAAGGTGATTTCTTTCCTCGCTCCCTTCAGAAGGGTTAGAGAATGCGTGAAGCAGACAGGTGAAACAAGAAATTGTGTAGGAAAGGATGATGTTAAAGTAAGAGCAGATAGTAAAATAGATTAGAGTAGAGCGTAACTGGCCCCAACGTAAAACAATTCTGGAATCAATCTCAAGGGTGAATATATTAGCCAGCTCAGAAATACCATAGACTGAGTGGCACACATAACTTAGACATTATTTTATTACAATTCCAGAGGCTAGAAATGCAAGACCCAAGTCCTAGTTGAATGAGTTCCTGATGAAAGGTCTCTTTCAAGCTTACAAATGGCTCTTTTTGCTGTGCCATTATCTCTTTGTGTCACTTTCTCTTAGAGCACTAACCTCATCATGAGGTTCCAAGCTCCACCTCTAAATACTATCAATCAGGAGCCAGGATTCTAACCTGTGTAGGGAAACAAACATGCAACTCATTCTAGTAAGAAAATAGTTGATGGAGAAAGAGGAGAATTTTGAGATGTTGCTTTGTTTTTTGCATATACTTTAAAGGAATCCTCCTTTAGTGGGTATAGTTCTCCTCTCTTTTAAAATGCTTGTAAGATATAGTCAAAAAATATTTGAAATCTGTGATAAAAGCTGTGACATTCTTAAGAAAGCACTTGTAGCCATCTCCACATGACTCATAATTATCCCATTTTTATAATGTACATGACATTTTACTAAAGATTACATGTAAGGACTTATAAACACTGTCACAGAAAAGGTGTGATACTGTCTTATTCCTTTGTTTAGTCACAGCATACATGAAGAAAATTCTGCTTTTGAGATGGAAACATTGCATATCAGATCATCTGTTGCTATTTCACTTTTGTCACTTCCTAAAGATATTATGCAGAATGGAAATCTGAGTACTACCCATACCCCACTAGTTCTGAAAGGTAGAATATGTGACATTTCTTTTTACCTCCAATGCTGGTGATCAAACTCAGGGCCTCATGAATGCTAGGTAAGTGCTGTATCACTGAGTTACACACATGCAATGCTTGTATTGTGTATTAAAGATTAATAGCAATAATAAACTAATTTTTAAAAGCAAAAAACAAAAAGAAAAAAGGAAATCATCCACTCAGGTGAATAGATTACTTTTGAACTTTTTAAATGTTGAATTTATTTATTTTATGGAAAAAATAGAATAAAAATATATTTCATATTGTTATCTTCAAAAGAGTTACTCCGAGTACAATATATGGCCATAAAAAATTCTCCAAAGAATATTAGCACAAACTTTTCTTTTTCATGAACTAAGAGAAACTAGTAATGTAACTAATTTTTAAAATTTATCTTTATTTTATTTTTGCTTTTAACTTTTATATCTCATAATTTTTAACAAGGAAATAGGGAAAACTGAAAATATGTTACATTTATAATCAGTTTAAACATATAGTAAAATATATTTTAAAATGTAAAATATAATAACTGAATGATTATAGAATTCATAATTCTTTTTTTATTTAAAGAAAAAAAATGAAACAGAAAGAGGGTAAAAATAATACATAATTTCAAAAAAACCCCAATAAGAAATCATTAGTTGATAATTACATATTTTCCCCTTAAAAGTAGTTGTTCAAGTTTCAAAAGTAAAGCATCCAAGTGGACATTTAAACAGGGTGACTGCAATCAGTTATGTTCATCTATCCAACAAAAACTTAGTAATATGGTCATCAATCCTACACACTTAAACATACATGCAGTTATATCCTTTAGAATACTTTCTTTTCCTCTCTTTTTTTACAATAACTATAATCAATTCTCATAAACTGTTTAGAAGTTCTACACATGTATAAGTCTTTACATATATACCTAGCCTTTCTGTATTAGAAGGGAAAACAAATCAAAACAAGTCAACAATACAAATTCCTAGAAAAATATGAAATGAAAAAGACCTATAAAACCACAGTACTAGGTGATCTATGGTAAATACTATGATGTCTCTTGTTATTTTCAATAAAATTGTCTATATCATCAGGCATAGTATAATTAAACATAGTAGTACATAGCAGTATTAAAAACCAAACATTGGAGACATTATAGGACTTCAAAGCCAGTTAATAATCAAACCAGAATGGGTATCCTATTCAATCTTGTCATCTTCAGAGTAGTTGCCCCTACTCCCAGACTTGACACCCTCAAGCATACCAGATTCTAATAAAATCAGTCAAGACAAAACAGCGATATAGCCAATCTTCTCTGCCTCATCTCTGCTATGCTATTTTTCTATCATTTTTGTTTACTTTTCTCATTCATTCCATTGTCTGCCCTTTCTTGAGCCTTTCTGCCATTCTTCCCAAAATCCTGGTGATTTTCTTCTCTTTCTCTAGAATGTCCTTCAGTATTCTTTGCAGGTTTGGATTGGTTGTCACAAACTCCCCCAGTTCCTCTTTGTTGTGGAAATATCTTGTCTCTCCATTAATTTTGAGGGACAGTTTTTCAGGGTACATCAATCTGGATTGGAGGTTATTTTCTTTCAGTGCTTGGTATATTTCACTAAAAGCTCTTCTTGATTTGATAGTTTGCATCAAGAAGTCCACTGTGATTTTGATGAGTTTTACCTTATAGGTAATCTGTTTCTTTTCTCTGACCACTTTTAATATTCTGTTCTTGTGAAGGATTTCTGGGATCCTGATTACTATATGTCTGGGTGTAGATACATTTTGGTTGTAGCTGGCTGGAGTTCTGTATGCCTCATATATCTGAACATCACTTCCATTTCCTATGCTTGGGAAGTTTTCCTTAATTATTTCTGTGAATAGCCTTTTTATTTCATTTGTATTTGTCCCTGCTTCTTCATTCATGTTTTTTATTCTAAAGTTATAGATCCTGTTGTCATCTTCTAGCCTTTGTATCATTACTTCCTAGCTCCTTGATATTTTTAAGAGATCATTCCTTTCATGATCATACATTGCAAATCTATCTTCAAGTTTTGAAAGTCTGTCTTTAGTTTCTGTCAAGAAGTTTTGCCAGCTTTCAATGGAGTTTTTAATTTCCTGATATTCTTTTTGGATCTGTTTCATGTATTCTAGATTTTGTTTATATTCTTCATCAAAGGCTTCTCTCATTTCTCTGGGTTCCTCCATTCTTCCATTTGTGTCTTCTTGAGGAGTGCTCAGCATTTCTTTTATTAATCTTCTTATATATTGCTTCACCTGAGATAGAATTTCACATTTAAATTTGTTGATGAGGTCACGGAAGTTTTTCTTTATTTCTGACGAGGCCATGTCTGATATTGCATGTTTGCTACCCTCAATCTCCCCTGTATTTACATCTCCTGGACTTATATTCCCTGGGTCAGCAGTTGGAGGCTTTTTGTTGTTTCTTTGTCTTGTCATGTTTCTGGTTTCTTTCAGACTGGTGAATGGTGGAGGTCTCAGGACCTTTTTGTACTGCTTACAGTTTTTCTGAAGCTTACTGACTAGGGGACTGCTGCCCTCTCCAGTTTGCTGTTGATCTGTGAGGCGCACACAGAGGTGATGTGGGCCAGCCCCTCCCCTCTAAGACAGTCAACCAGTGAGTGTCTTCAGCACGTTAGTGTGTGCCCTGCAGATGTCACAGGTTTGGGACAGCCTTGTCCCTGGCTATTGGGTCCTGACAAGGGGCATGGACCAGCCCAAGCAGATCCCACCAATTTGCTTTGGGCCACAAGCCACCAACTGAAGCCACTTCAAACCTGTGAATTCAAACCTGTCCTGCCCAACTCCAAAATATCATCTAGCTGGTCATCCCTCTCTGGGGAACCCAGTTCTCAGCACTCACCAAAGTCTGTGCAGCTTGGTTCAGCAGTTCCACTCCCTATTGCATCACCTCCTCCCGCCAAGTGTCTAGAGCTCACCAACCCCCCGCTCTTGGCAGGGCTGTGACTTTGGCTCCATTGTCAGTTGCCTGACTCTAAGACACACCCAGTACAATGATGGGAGCATGCCCAGCTCCAGCCCTCCATCCTTGCTTCTTCTTTTTTCTTTTTCTCTTTCCTCAGTTTTTTCCTAGGTTGTGAGAATTCCTCTCTTTTCATCTGATCTTCTCCATGGTGTTAAATTCTAGCATCTGAGTTGTTTTTCTCGGAGAAGCTCTCTATCATGCTACCTATCAATCAGCCATCTTTTTCTACTCAACTAGAATTCATAATTCTTTAAATTATCCAATATTGAAGATATTTTTAGTGCTTTTGAAATATTAGTGCCTGTGAAAAAAATTACCTGAAGAGCTTGTCTCACTGACTGATTGGATTTGGGTGGGGAGGGAGGTGGGTGGGCCTTGAAATCTTAGTTTCTAATACCTCAGGTTATTTTGTGCTGGCATTGTACAAACCACACAGGAGCCAGCCCCAGGCTGCCTACCTCCACTCCCAAGTTCCTTCCCCTGAAAACAGCCTTCTGAGCCTTCAGAAGTCAGGGTCCAAGGCTGTATAGTTTTGGACCAAACAACAGCAGCATAGATATAATAAGGGAACTTGTTAGAAATGTAGACAGCCTTCATCTAGACACATTGAGTCAGAATCTGCATCAGAACAGGATTGAGTGGTGGTGCAATGATTCATGGTTTAAAGTCTGAGAAGCTCTCATCTCCTAGAAATTATTCAGCCTCCATAAGAGCAAATCTCAATCAATACAGTGCCTCTAAATCCTCTAAGGAGTGCTGGAAAATTACTGAAGTTCTACTTCAGAGCCAGTGACCCTTAGGCTCTGCTGGGGTAGAAAAAATTCTTTTTCAGAAAGATCCAAATGTGATTCTGATACATACCAGTAGTTAGGAACACTTGCTCTGTGGGGCTTTCTTGGAAACTCAGAACCTCTGTATGACAAAAATCATACCAGATCACTGTCAAATCTCAGTTTTGCTCTGTGGTGTGACAGACTAGAATTCAGAGAGGACATTTTTATTACCTTGTATAGCCTTTGTTCTTTTTAGCTTCTTCCTCCTGGCTGTCACACTGAGAGAACTCAACAAAGTCCGCCAGTTTTCATCTCTGTCCTGTGTCCTCAGGGGATAGCTGAAAAATTTCCAACTTTTCTTGCCTTTAAATTTTTTTTTGTTTCAGCTGAAGACAGTACTAGTGTAGGTCAGTCAATTCATAATTCACTCTGAGACCAGGAAAGGGCTCTAAGGTCCTCATCTTCTTTAGTGGTAGTTTGTTAGAACTTCAGAGCTGTCAGCCTTTGCTGTAACTGTGGTGTCTGTAAATTGGATAGAATAATGAAATGTAACTAAAGGACAATTCAACCATGAATCCTTAGCTTTCATTTATCAGGCATTGTATTAATACAAATACCTTCCCAGACATTCTGATCCAATTTTTAACTCAGATATTTTTGGGAGTTTACTGGAGGTATTTTAGTTTGTCATTTAAACTGACTATAACTGAGGGCTGTCATGCAGATATAACCCATAAGACATACCAACAAACCTTTCAGAAGGAGCATCTAAAGCTATCAAAAGCAGTCAAATCTTCAGTGAGTGGTTTGTGGGCAAATCATGCCTTGCTACTTATTCTGAATTCAGGAAGAAGAAAAGGAAACTGGGACTGATTATTTGAGGAAATTCTTTTGGTGGCCGAGTTCCACAGTAATTTCTCATGCTTGCTGTATATCTGCAAGTCAGTAACAAGTCAAAGAAAGATCCCTTTTGTGAAACATCAGTTCACATAAACATACAGGAATAGTCATAACAACCGTAGGGTGAGTTCTTGGAGTGCCTTGGAGAACACTGTCCTCCAAGCATTGAGTGCCTTGGAGAACACTGTCCTCATTTCTGTGGGTCAAAGGCCTTGTTGCTTACATCCTTCTCCTATCCTAGGTTTTAAAATGGTGCAGGGATTAAGGGAAATTACCTTTCCATCTAAAATAACATTTTTAGATGGAAGAAGCTATATACTTTTAATCATTGCTTTGCTGTCCTCCATTCTATCCTGTTACTTTCTCCAAAATTTTATCTTGAGTCATGATTTAGAAGATATTTGTTTTAAGCTGGCGAATGCTAAAGGATAAAACTCCTTGTGGCTATTTCTCCCCCCCAAAAGAAAGCCTGCTGATAAATGATTGAATGATATCTAACTTGCCACTGAAAGAAAGTCATTAGTTTTGAAAACAGGAAATATATTTCTCAGAAGACTTTACTTTTCTTTAAGAACTTTATAATAAAGATAAAAATCACAGCTGTGAAGCTGGTAAATAATTAATTTTTCATGTTATGTAATGAGAAAACAAACACATAAAGTAGTCAAGGGATTACTTCTGTGGTACATTAAATTGATCAATGTGTTAACATGTAGCCCAAAATGAAATGTTCACACATGGCTGTTTTCAAGGCTGAAATGAACTGAAGGAAAGAACAGGCTTCAAGAAGAGAATTTTAAATTCACAACCAAAGCTAGGGGTGGAATCTCTCCCTGTGTAAAACTTCATGGGACACTTTTCACAGGGGAAAGCACCTTCTACCTTTTATCAAATGGGAAGATCACTTGTGATTTTTGTCCTTCAGAAGAAACATCCTGGTTTTCTGAAGTGGTAATGCAGCAAATTATATCCTGCAATCATCAAGTTTCAATCTCTTGGACTTTGATTGTGTCATTTTAAAGCAATTTTATCAAGGGGTGGACTGACCTGGTACAAAACTCTATATTAGCTCATGGCTGACGTACTCCTTATATGGCTACTTTTTGGAAAAAAATAAAAGGATGGAGAGAGAATTTTACCATATTCTATCTTTGCATTAGATCATCTACTGGGCTTTTAAAGTGTGCACTGAGATACTGAAATGGATTTCTCTTTTTGGTAAATGCTTGGCAGGCTTCTCCTTCTAGAGGAGATAGCACATCTCTTTTACCTGATAGAGTCATAGAGTTTTCTCAGAAATATCTTCATCCAATGTGCTTTGTACCATGGCAACTGACAAGGGAGCCATTTGAATAATTCTGCTTTCATGCAGCAAGATCCCTAAGGTGTAAACAAGAACAACTCTAATAGTATTCTTATTTCTGCTTTTGATTCTTACTTCTTATTTGGAGACATTGAGCTCTTGGACCTAGATAAGCCTTAGTGAGCAGAGACTTCTAAATCAGACCATCACCCAGTTGTACCCAGATCAAAGGATGATATAACAGAAAGAAGGGCTTTATAATCAAACACTTCAGTTTGACTAGGTCCTTATTCCATACTTAGAAGCCAGGGGAAGATCAAATGGAAATTAGAAGGTGCCATGTCTGTCTGTTCATCATGTCCTCCCTAGTGCAGAGCAAATGCCTAGTGTATGACTTTTTGCAAAGATCAGTTTATTAATTGAGTTATTGGATGATCTCCTGAGATACATAAGTGAAAGCACACAGGAAAAGAATTCAGTGAAAGTCATTTGCTTTCCCCTTTTCTGCTAGTGAGTAGGCAGTCAGGATAATCACCTCTTGTAAATATGCATTAATCATGGAGTACCTATGCTAAAAAAAAAAATTCAGAAATCATTGAATTTGACAGCTGGGGATCCAATGAGAAAAATTTCCAGCAGGAGCAACATCAGAGAGAGCCTGGCCAGGTTTCCACTTCTTTTCATATTTCTCTGCATATAACAATTTTTGAATTGTTATAATAGCCTTGGATTCTATTTTCCAGGGAGAGAACTGTAATCTACTTACAGACACAAGAAAGTCTAAAAAAGGAAAGAAGTTATAGCTGGCTAGTTCAGTGCTCTTTGATTATTTCCACTTTTATCATTTAATTTTTCTTCTTTTCTGGTTACAGAGTTTCAATCTTTGCAAATCTCTGCTATGAAATACCTAAAGTTGCAATAAGAATTACTAGTTATCTTTCTTCTGCTGTCACTGAACAATTATTGAAGACATTGCACAAGACTATGCTCTTTAGTGTGTAGAATACACAAACAAAAATTAGCATTGAGGATCAATAAGACATATTTAGCTGTGAATCTGGATTTTTCCATTCTGAGGACAAAAGTGTTATCTGCAGGGATCTCCCTATAAGAAAACCATAAGTTCTTAATTAAGACTTTAGGAAGGCAAAAAAAAAAATACAATTTTTTTGAGAGTGACTACATTACTCGTGAGTAAATTTTTAAAAATAATGAATTTAAACTATTATTACAAGGTTATTATTTCAGTGCTGCTAATGTATTAATTACATATGATATGATCTCAGTTTTTCTCCTCTACTCTCTTGGGAAGGAGTCTTAGCTCTCTTTTTTTCCTCAAATATTGCACAGACAATGGATTTTAGATATAATTCCATTGATATATGCAGATATTTTCTAAATTCTTACATCCAAGCCATTCTGAGCTGAGATCATCACTTATTTCAAGATTTTTTGCTTTTATTTTATGCTTCTATATGGGCCATGGCTTACTTGCTTAACTTTGTGACTATGTTACAGTCATTAACCTCAATGAGAAGCTTAGTGTTAATTTTTTATTCAGCTGAAATCAGCTAGTCTTTCTCTTTGGGGCATGGAACTGCATTTTCTTTGTCCAATAGCTTTCATTACTTCCAAATCAGACTACTGCTCAATTGTTCCTCCAGAGCTGTAAATTTTTTTTGTTGAAATGTCTACTGAGTGTTCCACAGGCCACTGTAACAACATGATTAAAAGTGAAATTATTTTTTACTTCCTTGACCCCAAAATTATTTACATGCATACTTAATTATTTTGAGACCTGGGCAAGTATTTTAGCACTCCTGTGCCTCAATCTCTTCTTCTATAAAAGAGGATAAAAACATTCAGCAACCTCACAGAGTTGACTGAAGACAAATTAGAAATTGTGTCTTCACATAGGAAACACTATTACAGTGGTACCTCTGCTTGCAAATTTAATTTGCTCCACAATTCTGGAAAAAATGGCCATATTCATATTCATGTAGGAAAGATGGTTATGGTTGTGTTCATCACCTGATGCAGAGGTCACAACCAAAAACGAATTTTGTCAAACACTTCTGTTTGTCAACCAAACTGTTCACAAACAGAAGCATTTGTTCACTGAGGTACTTCTGTAAAGTCAAATTTTGGGGTTGCTTTCTAACTTTTTAAATATCACCACATTCACCCAGAGGCTGAAGCTAGAAGCCTTAATATTGCCAACATGTTTCTCACAACTCCCATCTTCAATTACTGGCCCAGGCCCTTGGATACTGCCTCAGCTTTACTACCTGTTCCATTCCCTTTGCTCTCACATGTGTGTCTTTGCTGAAACTTTCTCAAACCTGATCTGAAGAGCCATTCTTCCCTTACTGTTCTTTTCTCCCCATGCCTCGCCCAGTTTGGCTGCTTGTTTCTTATGCTTTAGGTTTCAGTATAGGTCCTACTTCTTGCAAAGATGTTTTCAAGGTTTTTGTTTTTGTTTTTTTTAGCTGCCTATAGTTGTCATATTGTTTTGAGTGTCTGGTGTCTTTATTCTCTGGTTGGAAAGTCAACTGCAGTGCCCTAAATATATCTATTCTCACTGTAAGGATGACTTCGATTTACCAAAGGCCATATATTCTAGGTCAGAGACCAAAATAATACCTACACCAACACAGGTTCTTTCAAATACTTCTACCAAGTAGGGAAAATGACCTAATTTGTGTAGGATCCTGTTTTTACAGCAATCTTAATGTGTACAAATGAATTACCAAGCACTTACTGTTAGAGAAAGAACAACACAATAGCAGTTATGTCTCTTTTGATACACTTCACCAAGACTTCCCTTCAGTATCTTTCAATGCCAAAACTGTTTTATCATTGTGTTTCTTGTACCTTACTATGCAACAATCATTCATTAAGTAGAATCATATAGTTTAAGATTTTGAAGAAATAATTGTGTCCTCTTCCATGATAAAAATTTAATATTGTTTGGTGCTTAATGTAGTAACCACCTGAAGTTCAAAAACTTGGAGACTCACTGTAGGTTGCATGGGGTAACCTACAAGTGAAATTCTCTGTGCTTGATATTATTCTATTTCATGCTCCTTACTTGCTTGGTGCATTTCTAAGATGCTAATTTTCTTCCATAGAGATGAAAAATCACTACTTTTGTAGCCAATCACAGAGAGTAGGCTAAAAATGGATATTAAGAGTAAGAACTTTATTTTCTAGGATGCCTTTCAAGCTGTGCTGAGAGGCCCCCATCTGGTATTACCAACTGGTAAGGGCTTTGTCTGGACTTCCTACTAATATTTCAATCTGAAAAGCTCTGTGTTTATTCATTTTCCTTTGCTTCATAGAAAGGCTTCTTTTGAAGAAAGAAATGTTGGGCTATAATATATTTGAAAACTATTGCTCCAGGAAATACTGTAATAATTCCATTTGTTTTTCAAGCATCATCTTTAGTTGGGCCCTGAAGGTAAAATTTACTTCTTTTCTTTCACTGACCAGCTTTCTCTTAATATGCAGAGGGAAAGGTTAATCTTGTAACTGTATGTTTACATAGCTAATGCTCTGAAAACACTTTATTAAGATTTTTGCTTAGCTACATTAAGGAAAATAAAAATACTCATTAAAAATTTGCTTTCATCTCTTTTTTGGAAAAATCTCTGGTTGTAGAGGTTTGGAAAATATTCATTAAGGTATTATGTCACATTCTCTTGACTAGTTTAATGAGAGGTGGAACTGGTGAATTAAATGGAAATGACTGTAAAAACTGCTGACGCTTGACCAATAATTGTGAATAAAAGTCAGACTTTGCCTGGGGGTAGATGCTGATGGTCCTAATGAGCTTTGGAAAACATTTCAAAAACTTTTGAAGAATCTGTTTAATCTCTCTAACTGTATTGTTGTTTGTGAAATGAAACTGTCCTCATACATCCCATATATATGCTGATAAAACATTGCTTTGCAGGTTTCTGTGACACTTCATTAGGTGCTTTTACTCTTTCCTCTTCTGATAGAAATTAAGGCTACTTACAGCTCTAAAATTTGTAGCTTTATGTTTTGAATATGCTTTGAGCCTTTTTATTTGAAATTGCCATACTGAACAGACTTAGTTTATCAGTGTTTTGACAATTCTTTGCTTTCCTGAAGGTTACTTGAAATGTTATTATGGATTTTCTTAATAAATATTATAGTGATCAATACTATAGAAATATTCAAAGATTTTTTAAAAAGATCAATTCTCATACCCTGCAAACAAGCAGCATAGCTAGCTGAAATTAATACAATTGCTGCACAGAGTTTCATATATTTATGCATCTTTTTCTTTTCTTTTTTTCCCAAAGAATTTGGTAAGACAGGGAAATGACTTGATAATGCAGAAATATGCTTTCTGATTGTCTTTTTCACTGGGAATCCAAAGAAATTTGCATTACTGAGTCTCAATTACTAGAGAAAAGCACAAAATAATGACCATTCTCAGAAGACAATGTTATTGCTTCTATCAGATGAAAAACTCTCTCATTTATCTATACTATTTAGAGACTATTACTACTTAAATTGAACCTTCAAAAGGTGAAACTATTTAACAATGATAAAAAATTGTAAAACAAGTTAATAGGGGATTAACAGTGATTAATATATTGTATATTGTAATCTTTCAGAATATTTGCTCAAATTACCAGACACAGGCATGCACAATTTAATCAAATAATATAAGCACAAACCATTCTTCTCAATGGACTAATAGAAATTAGTATTATTTCTTAGATATCATGAATATATATGTATGTATGTATATATATATATATATATATATATATATATATATATATATATGTGTGTGTGTGTGTGTGTGTGTGTGTGTTTTCTTTTCCCTTTCTTCTTTTGTCCTTTCCCCTATGCCAGTTGTTTTTTTAATTTTTTAACAGTTTCTTCTCCTTTCACAAAATCTATTGTACATTTTTGAAACTTATTTACTCTTTCAGTTTCTTAGAATTAAGGAGAAAATAGGATGTTTACACATGCAAGTCTGGTTTACTTTACTTATGAGTATGCTCTTTAGTTATATCCATTTACCTGTGAGAGCCTCAAGGTTATCTTTCTGCATAGCTAAGAAGGATTCCATTGCATCCAACACTGCATCCTTTTTATTCATTCTTTGATTGATGGGAATTTTGGTTGTTTCCAAGATATAGCTCTTACAATGTATCTCTGTGACATGATTTTTTTTTTAAATTTTTCTGGGAATATACCCATAAGAGGAATAGTTGGGTCTAGTGTGACCTCTAATCCTAGTTTTTTGAGGAATCTCCACACTGATTTTCACAGTGGTTGCACCAGTCTGCACTCCCACCAATAGTGGACATGTGTTCCTTTTTCCACAAGTTCCTGTGGGCATTTATTATTGGTTGATTTTTTGATGATAGCCATTCTTTCTGGATAAAATAAAATCTCAGTGTTATTTTAAATTGTATTTCTCAAATGACCAGTGATGTTGGATTTTTTTTACATATATTTATTTGCCATTTGTATTTCTTTAAGAAGCATGCGTTCATCTCATTTGTGTATTTCTACATTGGGTCTTTGAATTTGCAGGGCCTGAGTTTTTCAGTTCTTAATATATTCTGGATAGAAGTGCTTTGTCTGAGGGACAGTTGACTAAAATTGTCTCACACTCTGTGGGTTGTATTTTCATTCTGTTGGTGATTTCTTTCCCTGTGCTGTTTGGGTTTTGTTCAAGAAATCTCTGTGTACCCTAATGTCCTCATGTTTCTACTTAACTTTTCTTTCAGTAGGTTTAGTGTTTCTGTATTAATATTTAGATCTTTGATTCATTTTGAATTTAGTTTAGTGCATCATGATAGACATGTGTGATTTTAGACTTTGACATGTGGAAAACCAGTTTTTCTAGCACCATTTATTAAAGAGAATTTCTTTCTTTCAGTGAGCATGTTTGGTCCCTTTATTAATGGTAAGATGAATGTGTTTGTAGTTTTGTCTGCATCTACTGGTTTGTTACACTGATCCTCTGGTCTGGTTTTTTTTTTTTATTTTTTTGCCAGTATCATATGGATTTTATCACAATAGCTTTGTAATATAATTTCAAGTCAGGGATTGTGATGCCTCTTTCTTTGCCTTTATTGCCCAGGATTGCCTCTGCTATTGTAGGTATCTTCTTGTTCCAGTTGAATCTTAGGTATGTTTTCTCTATCTGTGACATATGTTGATCAGCATTGCTTAAATCTGTATAATAATTTTGGGAGTAAGACCATTTTCATTATCTTGTTTCTTCTGCAAGACCAAGAGATATTTCCATTTTCTGATACCCTCCTTGGTCTTAATTTTCAGAATACTGTAATTTTCAATGTATAGATTTTTTACTTTCTTTGTTAGATTGATTCTTACGTATTTCATTTTTTGGATGTTACTGTGAAGGGTGTGATTTTCCTAATTTTTCTCTTATTGAATTTCTTGCTTGTGTACAGGAATGTTATTGATTTTTAAGTATTTACATTGTGTCCAGTTGCACTATTAATTTTGGTGATAAAATCTAGAAATATTTGGTGGAATTTTTGGGGTCTTCTATGTAGAATATCATTTCATATGTGAATCATGATAATTTTCATGTCTGTTAATATTTGTCTTACAGTAGGTTGCTCCCATATTTGGTGCATATATGATTGTTATCTATTCCTCTAGAAAACTTCCCCTAACAAGTATGTAGTGACCTTCTCTTTTCATCATTCTTGGTTTGAAGTTCACATTGTCTTAAAGTAGAATAGCTATCCTTGCTTTTTTTTTTTTTTTTAGATTCCAGTTGCATGGTGTATTGTTTTACATCCTTTGACTTTCAGTTTATGAATTTATTTTTTAGTTCAGTGTGGTTTTGTATATAGCAAACTATTGGACCTTGTTTCTTGAGTCACTTTGGCAAACTATTTCTTTTGATTTCTGAATTAAGGCCATTTTCATTGATGATTATAACATATATATTGGCTTATCTCTGTCATGTTATTTTTCTACTGTTTGTTCTCTGATTTACTTTCTCTTTAGTTACTTGCCCAGCCTGGTGATTTCTTTCTCATGTTGTTCTTGGAATTTTGGTCATTTTGCCTTTATCTAGAAAATCTTTCAGTACTGCTTGTAGGGTTGGTTTGGTGGTCATAGATTTCTTCAGGTATTTTTTTTTGTTGTTGTTGTTGTTGTTGTGAAAGTATCTTCTTTCTCTATCAATTTAAAAAATTAATTAGAGAAAAAAGAAAAACAGGAAAAAAGGGTAGATAGTTTTGAAGTGTACATTGATCTGGGTTGGAAGTTTAATTTCAGGTTTTGAAATGCTTCATTCCAATTTCTTCTTGATGTGAGGGTTGGTTTTAAGAAGTCTGCCAATGACTTGTTGGGCTTTCCTTTATAGGTGATCTGTTTCTTTTCTCTAACAGCTTTTAGTATTCTTATGCTGAATTTCTGGGATTCTATTATATGTTGGTGTAGATTTATTTTGGCTATGGCTGTTTGGAGATCTATATGCCTCACTTATATGTATATCAGATTCTTTTCCCATTCTTGGGAAATTTTCTGCTATTTTTTCTGCCAATAATTTTTTTATGTCATTTGCATCAACTCCTCTATTTTCATTGACACCTGCCAGTATAATATTGTTTTTCATTGCATTGTCTCACAGCTGCTGAATTTTTATCTCTTGGTCCCTTGTTATTTTTAAGAATCCTTTCCTTTGATGACTTCTAGCTGTGATCCTGTCTCAAGGTCTCTATCTTCAGTTTTATTCAAGTGGGTTTTCCAACTTTCAATGGAATTTTTAATTTCCTGCGTATCTCTTTGAATTTGTTTTGAACATTCCATTTCTTTTCTACATTATTCATTCAAGGTTTCCATCTTTTCCACATGCTCCTGTATTTTTTATGTATATCTTCTCTAGCTATGATAAGCAGCTCCTTTATTAAGGTTGTCATTTCTTCACCAGAGAGATAATTTCTAAATCTGATTTTCTCTGATGCCTCATAGATTTGTTTCTTTATTTAACTTGCTATGTTTTCAGAAATTTTAGATGTGTAACTTTCAGGGTCCTCTATTTTAATGTCTCTTGTACTTGTTCCAGATGGACTAGGCATTTGAGATTGCATTTTGCTTTTTTGTTTTGTCATTTTCACCTCTTGGATTAATATTCTGATCTTTCAAATCCCACTAGTCTTTATTATCCATTGTGTGTGACTTAGTGTCCTGCTGTGTGATTGACATGCACTCAGTTGTTGGGTACTGTACTATAGGGGAAGGGCCATTCACCTGAATTTCATCTGTGGGGCCAGTCAGGTGAAGTCCTATATTCTTCTTAGACTGAATAACACAGGAATATTGATGTGATCCAACCCTTAGCATGTATTGAAACTGTGGCTTCAGACTGTTCCTGGCCATCAGACCGGTCTATCTATAGTGTGTATGTCCAGCCAGGACCCAACTGTGTCACTGGGGGGTCTCACAGCCCCACTTGGGTTCCTCCTGGTGAGGGAGGCCTTTGCTGACACTCTTGCCAGCCCACCTGGAATTTTTGTATGGAAGAAGGGCTCACCTGTACTCTTGCCAGCTCACCAAGGTCATCTGGATGAGGGGAAGGGTTCACTAAGGCTCCTACTGACCCATTGAGGTGCTTTGGGGTGGGGGGATTCACCACATTCTTGCCAGCTAGCTGCAATCCTCCATGTGGAGAGGGGGTGATTGAGGCTCCCACCAGCCCACCTGGGTACTACAGGTAATGGAAGGGATCACTGACTGTCTATGGGTCAGTGAGATCTATTTGAGTAGGGTAAGGGGTGGCTGTGGTACCCCTCAGTTGCTGAGGTCTTTCAAGTGAGGGGGAAGGGTGCTGGGATGATTCTTATTGTATCTAAATGTAGCATTTACAACACTTGCCTCTCTACTCGTAAATTTATACCAAAAAAGGGCCTGAAATTTCTTATTAGAGCTTCAAATTTGTTTAATCTTATGGACTGGCATGAACTTCACAGGTCTTCTTAATGAAAAAAGTCCTAAAAGGTTATCTATAGTAAGAGAAAGGGGAGTTAAATCCTGAGTCAAGGACCAGGGCTGGGAAAGACAGATGGTTCTGAATTTATGAAGCAGTGGACCTGGAAACTTAATTCAGTTTAGCCTGGAAGCTTACTTAAGACCCAGGGACACATCAATCTGGGCACATGGGACTTGCTTCATAGTCATTTAAGTCTGAAATTCAACTTCTTATATGTGACAGAAAATGGAGAGTCAAAATAACAATTTAATTTTATAGTCCTTTTAACTCATACCATGAAGTTTCAAAGGGCACATAGCTGAGCATGAAAAGGAAGACCTCATCTTTCTTTTCTCTTTTGAATTTGCCACACACATGCCTCATAACTTTGAACAAATATTAAAGGGAGAGGAAATATGATGTTTACAGTTTGACTATATGTAATTTTCACTCTATGTTCTTATATCAGGTTCTAATTTCCATATTAAAGTCAGGAATAATAACTGGAACCAAGGTAAAGTTTGAAGTAGACTCTCCCTGACTTAGTAAAACACTGACAAAGTGTGACTTCTCCTCACTTTAAGATTTACTGTAGTCCCATAAAAATTGGAAAGGACCTGTCAAGGAAGCTCAGCCTCCAAGAAGGACAATGGGAGATGCTTGAATCCGGTGACAGTCACTCTGTTTAAGTACAGTATCCTTTGATTTTATCCAGAAATGATTCAGGGCTCCTAGCAACCTCAGGAATCATATGAGCTGGCACTGCCATGGACTTAGACTCTGACCATCTACTCTTTCATGTGTGTAGGGAGACAGCCATGCTTATCCCTTCTAGCTCCTATGGAAAAATCAAGAGCTATTACTCTAGGATGGTGATGCTATGAGAACCAAGGTGATATATCTTTGTGGTCCTCTTCTCAGTATTCATTCTTTTCATTGACTCCTTTTAATTAAAGGTGAAGGAGATACCTCTTTATCTTAGTAATTACAATATGTAGGAATATAGTTTTAAAAATATTTTGTATTTATTAACTAATATTTCAGATAAAGCACATAGATATGGTTTTATATTAATACACGTGGTTGTGACCCAAAGAGAAAATCTTATTTTTCTATCTTCAATGTTTAGTGAAAGAAATGCAGAAAACCCATTAAAATAAATATTCTAATACCATTTACTTTTTCTTTGTATAAAAAAAAACTTCATAGGTGAAATAGAGTATAACTTTTGATCATAGAGATCCTACTCAGTTTCATTTTGTAAATAATTTCAAATATCTTTTGTTCAATGATTCTTCCATTGTATAGATGTTTTCTGGTTGAAGAAAATGCTCCAATTCTGATTATTTCCTTTTTATAGCCTGTTGAGGTGACAATTCTTCTAAATAGTTTTCATAGAAGTCAATGATATTATCAAATATTTTGCCATACAAAATGTTGAGGTGAAAATCATATTTCTTTTCTAGGTCTTAGTAACTCATAAATCATACCTATGACCCAAACTATTTCATAAAATCAGGGACAAGTCAATAATCAAATGGTTAACTTTTATCCCATCCTAGAAAAATAAACAGAACAAACATATGGTTAATTGTTTAATGTATTTTCATTTATGCATGTCCCAAAAGACCAAATAAGGTCAATTTTAAAGCTGTTGTTGTGATTTAGATCTAGAATATTCTCCCAAATATTCATGCAAAGGTGGGCCATTGGAGGTTGATCAGGCAGTAGAGGTGCTATACTTAACAGTGGATTGATCCAGTGGGGAATCCATAGCTGAATATCCTGTGAGGAGACAAGGCCTGATTAGGAATTAGTCACTAGAGCTATGACTGGGAAGGGCATATCTGTCTCCCTGCCCATGTCTTTCTTTTTCTGCTCCCTGGTTGTCAAGACATGAACAGGTTTTCTCTATCAGTCTCTTCCACCATGCCGTATTTACATTGTACCCAGCTGACTATGTATAGGCTGAGACCTCTGAAACTGAGAGCCAAAAATAAACCTAATTCTTTAAATTGTGGGTGGTGGGTATTTTATCCCACCCTCCTCCCAAAAAATCTAAGACACATTCTATAAAATATGCACAATGTTCACAAAAAGTGAATTTTGATCTGCTATGATTTGGCCACAATCAATATATCATATCAAACAATTTTGTGGTTTTAAAGGTCTTTTCATTTTAAAGAGAAAAAAGCACAGAAAAATTAAGAAGCAATCTACAAACAAAACTACAACAAAAGTCAAAGGATGATAATGACAACAACAACAGCAACAGCAAAAAAATAGTGATACAGGATTTTGAAATAAAATCACAGGAATTTACCAATGGTTGTTATAGTACATATTGTTATCTTCAAAATAGTTGCTTATGTTATCAGGTAAAATTGATCAAATCATATGCTTTCCCTTTGAAAGATTTCTTTCCTTTTCATGATATCTATTGTAACTTTTGGATCTTACTTACTTTTACTTTCTTATGCTAGTGAGACAGTAGTGTTTACACATGAGTCTGATTTATTTCACCTATGAGTATGGTCTCTAGTTGCATCCATTTAGCTATAAGAGCCTCATGATTATGCGTTAATGATAACATGGTTTGGCTTTTGGAATCATCTTTTGGAATTACTTAAATGACAGTTTAAGAAAGTTTGCTTCTTGCTTTATCTCCCCTAATCACTTTTTATCTTTAGTGAATAAAGTACTATAATTTATTCTGTTAATCTAAATTTTATGCACAATCTTCCAAAGGCAAAATTAGAGTTATTATGTATATAGTTACAATTCGCTTAATAGAAAATAATGTATTTGGAAGTAAAAATTAGAATTAAAAATATATCTTGGAGAGGAAAATCCCAAAATTCATTTGGAACCAGAAAAGACTTAGATTAGCAAAGGCAATTCTGGGCAACAAAGGCAAGGCAAGGGGCATCACAATCCCTCATTTGAAATTATACTATAAAGCTAATGTAATAAAAACAGTATGGTACTGGCAACAAAAAAGGACCAAATATGAATGAAAACAATTAGAAGATGCAGAAACTACTCCAGACCTACTAGGAAAACTTATCTTTGAAAAAGGTGCCAAAAACATTTTCTGGAATAAAGATAGCCTTATAACAAATGGTGCTGGAAAAACTGGCTTTACAGATTCCCAGGTTTAAAATTGGACCCATATCTTTCACCATACAGAAAACTAAATTCAAAATGGATCAAAGGTCTAAGCATTAAAACAGAAACATTGAATCTTTGGAAGATAAAATAAGTAAAATTCTTGAAGACATTAATGTAGGCAAAGACTTCATGAATAAAACCCTGATCATACAGGTACTATTACAGATCATCAAAAATTGGAATCTCATCTTATTCAAAAGCTTTGTGCAGCAAGAAAAACCACCAATAGAGTGAAGAAAAACAACCCAAAATGTGGGAAAAAATATTTTCCAGCTGTTTGTCAGACAAATGATTAGTATCAAGAACATATAAAGAACAAAAAATTCTCCCAAATTTAAAGACCCAATCCAAAAATGGGCATCCGAGATGAATAGACACTTCTAAGAGGAAAACAAACAACAAATAAATATAAGAAAATATGTTAAACTTCAATTTTCATTCTAGAAATGCAAATTAAAACAACACTGATGTTCCATCTCACCAAAAAATGAATGGCTATTATCAAGAATTCAACCAATAAAAAATACCAAATGGGCTGTAGGGAAAGATAAATCATTCTCCACTATTGGTGGGGTTGTAGACTGGTGTAATCACTGTGGATGTCAGTGTGGAGATTTCTCAAAAAACTAGGACTACAGATTCCATTTGATCCAGCCATTTCCCTCCTGAGTGTCTTTCCAAAAGAATTAAAAGCATTATTCCACAGTGATATATACACATCTATGTTTATTGCAGTACAGTTTGTAGTAGACAAATCTTGAAAATAACCGAAGGACCCATCAACTGATGAATGGATAAAGATGTAGCTTTTTTATACAATGAAGTACTACTCTGACACAAAGAAGGATATACTTAAGACACTTCTAGGAAAATGGATGCACCTTGAATCCATAGTCTTAAGTAAGACTAATTGGACACATATTGTTTCTCTGGTATGGGAAACCAAAAGTGTAAATATGGACCAAAATGTGTAATAGAAATTGTGAAAAAGAAAGAAAATGTTCAGGAATCTCCATACTGACCTCCACACTGGTTGCAACAGTCTGTACTCCCACCAACAGTGGAGCAGTGTTCCTTTTCCCCCACAACCTCACCAACATTTGTTATCAGTTGTTTTCGTGACAGAAGCCATTCTTTCTTGGGTGAGATGAAATCTCAATGCTATTTTAATTTGCATTTCTCGAATGACCAGTGATGGTGAAGATTTCTTCATGTATTTAATTGCCATTTGTATACCTTCATCTGAGAACTGTTTTTTCATCTCAGATGCCCATGTTTGGAGAGGGTCTTTGAATTTGGGGGGCTTGGTGTTTTTCAGTTCTTTATATGTTCTGGATATAAGTTCTTTGTCTGAGGGATTGTTGGGTAAGATTTTTTTCCCATTCTGGTTGGTGATTTATTTTGAAGAACAAAAAAATTTTAGTAATATGAGATCCCAGTTGTTGATTCTTTGAAGAATCTCTTGTGCAGTTTGCATTTTATTAGTTAATACTCTCCCTACTCCTATGTCTCCAAGATTTTTACCTAATTTGTCTTACAGTAGATTTAGTGTTTCTGTTTTATATTTAGATCCTTGATCCATTTTGATTTTAGTTTAGTGCATTGTGATAGGTATGGGTTTATTTTCAGTCTTCAGCATGTGGAGAGCCAATTTTTCCAACACCATTTATTAAAGAGGCTATCTTTTTTCCAGTGAACATGTTTAACACCTTTGTCAAATATCAGGTGGCAAAGGATCTTTGTAGTTGTGTTTGCATCTTCTAATCTGTTCCATTGATCCTCAGGTCTACTTTTTTGCCAGTACCATGCTGATTTTATTACTGCAGCTTTGTAGTATAGTTTCAAGTCAGGAATTGAGATGCCTCCTGTCTTGTCTTTGTTGCCCAGAATCACCTTTGCTATTCTAGGTTTCTTCTGTTTCCAAATGAGTTTTAGGAATGTTTTCTCCAGATCTGTAGTGTATGTCAATGGTCTTTTGATTGGGATTGCATTAAATCTGTTTAATAGTTTTGGAAGTTTGGCCATTTTTACAGTGTTGGTTCTTCTAGGATTGGAAGTTCCTTTCAATCCAGCTATTCCCCTCCTGGGTATTTTCCCCCCAAAAATTGAAATGTTCATGTCACAGTGATGTATGTGCACCCATGTTCATAGCACCACAATTTGTGATAGCTAAATTTTGGAAACAACCAAAATGTCCATCAGCTACAGAGTGGATGAAAAAGATGTGGTATTTTTATACAGTGGCATACTATTCAGCTATAAAAAGGATGATCTTGAGGTCTGTATTGGTAAATGGAGGCAACTTGAGAATATCCTCATTAGTTAAACAAACAAGACCCACATTACTAAATATCACATTGTCTCTCTAGTGTAAAAAATAAGAATGGACAGAAAAATGGAATCCAAAAAGCATGATAGATTTAAAAGTATAATAGATATAATAGATATCGTAAAAGTGAATGGGAAGGAAAGTGCTCTGAAGGATGTAACAGTATGTATAGTGTATAAATAGATGACCATATTACTGAGCTTTTGTTAGATCACTGAACAGAAGAGTTTGTGCTGTCAATGTTTGAGTGTCTAGACACTTTTTATGCTTGGCTTTATAACTTTAACAACTATTATTAACAATAAGTAATGTATCAACTAATGATTTTATGATGTTAAATTTTTAACTCTGCATTCTATTTTTCTTCTTGTTTTTTCTATTTTGTTTTTTTAAATTTTTTTCTTTCTCTCTTAAAAAAAGTTCAAATAAAGAGGAGAACAAAAGAGAGAAAAAGAGAAAGAAAAGAAGGGAAAAGAAAAAAATTGGAAAACAAGGAAAATATGGAAACAAAACTTTGCAAATGGGGTGGGAAAGTGGGGGTGAGGAAAAGGCAGAGGAATTAAGAAAAACAAGTTATTTCATGTATGTACAGGTATAAATTCTCCATGATGAATGTGATCATTATGTATATCTAAAATGTACCAGTGAAATATAATTTTAAAAAAAGTGAGATTATTGAGGGGATTCAATATGGTTGAATAGAGGAAGAGTCACATCTGAGAGACTCAGACAATGTTAACTAAAAACACTGGTAACTGGAAGAAGGGAAGGGACATAGACTCTGATACAAAAAATCCATTTGAAAAAAAAAAGAGATTTGTGGTTCAAACAAAACATATGCATGGTAGTTTAACAGTAGTCAGGCAGGATTTATCCACAGAGCCTCTGCCCTCACATATCATGGGAATAGCCATTTTGAGAACTTCCCCAACAGCCGGAGAGTTCCAAACAGGCAGCAGTGTCTAGCCTTAGAGGACAGATGGGGTATACAGGCCTTTGCCTTATTGTTCCCTCTCCAAACATGGAAGAGACTGCAACATGGCAGCATTTTTACAGATACGCACCAGGGACAAGTGACCTGAGATAGGAGTTGCTTTATCCCCACCTAACCAATCTCAAATCCTGAGAGGATAAACAAGTGGTATTGCTTGAGTCTGGAATCTTCAGTTTTGGACCCTGGACATACCCAAGTAAGCACCAGGCTCTTGTAGTTTAATGCCCCTAGCTGGGGCATTCATCTTGCACACAGTGCTAGCATTGGTTTGATTTGAATCCATATGCAGCCTGCCAGGCTCATTTGAGAATATACTCTAATTTCACTGGCTTGCTCCAATCTTAGACCTGCCAGACACTCTGTCTGACATCTAGAACCAGTTGCTGGGCATCCTAAGTTTCAGGAGATGTTCCAGTCTTGCATAAGTCTCTGTCTGGTACACATGGACTGTGGTAGCTTCCATTCAGCACTGGGCCTCCACTCTGGGTACATTGGAGTCTCCACCCAGCATTCTTCCTGAGTCCTAAGTGCAGTCTCTGCCTCACACAATAGGCCAGTCAGTTCTCTGCCTGGTTAGCAGTGAGGGTTAGGGGTCTGCCTGTTTTGCCCAGTATTTTGGAAGTCTGTGAGACACTACCCAGCACCGTGTGCCATCACCAGGCCTTCAAAAATCTCCCAATATTTTTCTTGGGCACACCTGAATCTCCTCTGTGTGCCCCAAGATTACATGAGCTTCCTCTTGGTGTCTTGAGCCAGTGCTGTGTACACAGGGATATAACCAGCATTGGTCCCTAGCCAGCAGGAATTCATGACAGGAGCCTCAGAAGCCAAGGCCCCAAACATTCCCTGTCACAAGTGTGATTACAGAGAGAGGTCCTCTTGAACTGTGTAACTGCCATACAACCTCACAGACTATGAAGAGGAGCAAACAGGAGCCAAGCTCACTCCTGAGAAGGAAGGGATTTTAAACAAAGTACAATTTTAAAAACTCAAAATGTATGATGAAAAGAAAAAGAATGCCCAAATCAGCACTGTCTGAAGAAACAGTTCCAGTGGGGCAAGCTTCTGGCCTGAATTGCATCAAGATGGGGCCAGTGAGGGCCAGTGGATGGCAATATTCTCGGGAGAAGTTGCTGGAATTCCATGTGGGGGAAATCAAGGTCTGGAATGGAAAGTAAGTCTTTGCTCCTCACTTAGCCCATGCAATAAAAGTGTTTATTGTTCTATGGAAGAAAAAAAAAATGGGCAAAGGGGAATGTACCTGGTAAGATTAAGGTCTACTGACCCTGAAAGTAAACTCTCCTTGGGAGAAACATGAGAACTTTTTTCTTCTCCTTTTATCTATTTTTTCTTCTTCATTCATTTAACCCAATTTTTCTTTTTCCTCTCTTGGTATGATTTAATTTTTTTTTTCCTTTTGCAATAGGTTGGAGTTTTATGGCCCATTTTCTTGTTCATTCCATTTTAATATTATGTACTTTGTTTTATTTGTTTGAATAAGCCCTACTTTTATTGCCTCTCCCTTCTTTTCTTATACTGTGTTTTTCATCTTGTTTCCTTAGTAGCTTTTCTTGTTTTTTTTCCTCTAGTTTAATCTCCATTCCCTATTATCCTTTTCCTACTTGTTTTTCTCTGTTACTATGATTTAACATCACTAATTTCCCTTTACTCCTTAACAGGACCTTTTACATCAATCTAGTCATATTCTTCACATCTTCCATTGCTCTATATTTCATAATCTATTTCTTCTTTCTTCATGCCTCCATACCTGTACCAATTCCCTTTATGAATCTGTGCATAGCTAACCATGATCTTAACATAGCTGAATGCTGCTTTACAGTGGATGGGGGTAAAATTTCTCAGGTGAGTGGATATTTAATCTATGTACTTTTCCAATTTGTCTTAGATTTTGTTTTATAACTAGATTTTGTACCTATGGTAAAATGTGGCAAATTATTACTTATAATTTGTCATTTTCCAGTTTACTGTATTACTGATTATACTACTTTAGCCAAGGTGACATAGTTGTTGTGATCAAACAATCTTTCTTATATGACAATACCTAAATTGTCTGTCTTATTTTCATAAACAATATTACAGTCCAGTGCCAAAGAACTAGGTGGTAGGCAAAACAGCCTGTAACCTTCCGTCTCTAATAAACAGGAGATGTAAAATCCTGGGACATACTCAAATGCCAAAAGCCAGCTATGCCTAGAATACATCCCTGAGAAGTACTCATTACATAAAATAAGTTCTTAATAGTAGTAATAAAGCTACCCACTGTAAGCAAGATTCCATAAATTTAACCCAAGAACAGAATCTTAAAAGCTGTTAGAGAAAAGAAATAAATCATCTATAAAGGAAAAGTCATCAAAGTTACAGCTGAATTTCCAACACAGTCCCTAAAGTCAAGGAGAACTTGGAGTGAAGTATTTCAAATAGTAAAAGAAAACAACTTCCAGCCCAGATTATTGTAACCTGCAAAATTATCTTTCAAATTTGATGGAGAAATGATACTGCCCTAATAAATAACACCTGAGGAAGTTAATGAAGACCAAAGTAACATTCCAAAATTATCTGGAGGATATTCTAGGAAAATACAATAAAGAAAATTTTAAGAAGCCCAATAAAACAAATAAAAAAGGCAAAGCTAATAAATAGAAGGGAAAGAAAGGGAACCAACAAGAGGAAAATAACAATGATAAATGTAAGACAATACTGATAAGTTATAAACATCAGTATGAATGGTCTCAATTCACCAATCCAAAAAAATAGACTGACAGAATGGATCAAGAAACAATATCCAATGATATCCTGCATACAAGAAACACATTTAACTCAAAAAGAAATTTGTGACTGAAAGTCAAACATCAAAAACAATACTCTGTGCAAAAGGAACCTGGGGGGAAAATAAACAAAACAGGAGTAGGTATTTTAATTGCAGCCAAAGTGGATTTCAAGACTGATCAAAAGAGATAAAGAACATCATTATTTATTTATGAAGAGAACAAATCAACAGAAAGAGATAACAATCATATATATATACCAAATATCATTGCACTGAACTACATTGAAAACACTAATAGAGATGAAAAGTCAGATAAGCACTAATACGATTGTGATTGTTATGGAGGGCTCCAATTAACTAAACTGTCATGAAAATCAACAAAGAAATATTTAGAGCTGAACCAAAACTTTGAAAAAGTGGTCTAAATAGATATATACAGATTGTCCTACTCCATAGTAGTAGCATATGCATTCTTCTCAGCAGTACATGAGACTTTCTCCAACATAGATCGCATACTGACTCAGAGCACATTAATTAAATGCCAAGGAATTAAAAGTACCATATGCATATTATCAGACCATAGTGCAATGAAATTGGAAATCAATAGCAAAGGAAACCATGAAAACTATATAAACACATGGAAATTAAATAATAACTTCCTGAACAACCAAGTAGGTCATTGGTTAAATTAAAGGAAAAGGTAGTTCCTACAGCTAAACAATAATGCTAATAAGACCTTGATGGAAGTATATAGTGATGAATTATCAGATCAGAAAAACAGAGTGAGCATGTTGAATCCCAAGGTTCGAGAATAAGTACAGGAAAATTAAACTCAAAGTTTATATGAGTAAAGACTTAGAAAGATCAGTGTAGAAATTAATACAATTAAGACCAAACAATGGCAATCAATGAAGAGTTTGTTCTTTGAAAGTTTTAATAAAATATACAAACCCCTAGTCAACCTTACCAAAAAAAGAAAAAAAAAGAAAGAAAAACAAAAAACAAAAATGATTCAAATCCATGCAATTAGGAATAAAAAGGGCAAAATTACAAGAGATCTTGCAGAAATTCAGGAGATCATCAGTACCTACTTTGAAATGTTGTACTCTAGTAAGATGGAAATTTTAGGAAAAAAATGGGTTCTTCTTAGCCACTTGGGATTTTATTTAATGTATGCATGACAAATGCATCAGTTCAATTTTAAACAAGTTTAGGGCTTCTCCCTTTCCAGAAGTTTTCCATGAATTATTTTAAATTATTCTCTGGTGAATTACTTTTACACATAATTTAACATTCTTGAAAACATTATTTTGTATGAGAGAACTTGCTGACAGTTGAGTTAGTGTGAAATAATTTTAAAATGTAATTTTAAAAAATATTTTTAAGAGAATAAAGCATGTGGTATAGTAAAGGTAAATGACATAAAAAGAGAATTGATAGAAACATAAATAAAATTATTCCATACATATTTGAAAATGAAAAAGGAAGTGTGATTTTTCATTTATTAAATTAATGTATTTGATACATAAATCTGTGGTAAGGATGCGAGGTGACAAATGTTCTCCTACACAGCTGAACGAAATGCAAATTGTTGCAATGTGCTATCCCCTCAGTAGTGAAAAGACTAAGGGGTAATCTTTGCCTCTGTTATTTCAACTTTTTCAAAACCACAGTGACTTTAGCCTTGAATTCACTAAGCAGTCTATTCCCTGATGTACAGGATGAGCAAGACTCTGAGAGTCCCCTTCATTGGATTCACATTTCCCAAAGCTTTCCTAATCCCACTGGCTGCACTGAGGTTCCATCTTCTACTTTTTCCTAAATTACACTTGAATACAGCCTGGCCTTTTACACATCATTTTGCTGTCTTTTAACCTCAAACTCGCTCAAGCTCAAACACGAATATTTCTCTTCTTCCTTTTGGATGTGGGGTCAATCAGAGAGACTGTTTCAAGGTGTGCCTCAGGTTTCATTCTGCTGCATGAGTTTTGCATTCTTACTGTGCCTGGCTCGTGGAGATACATTCTCTTCCTGATTGACTGTGGGAAGGCAAGAGGGCAAACGTGAATGCACTGCTGAACCTCTGCTCTCTCCCTGCCCCTGGTCAAAGCACTAAGCATGGCCAAGCAAAGAGTCAATGTGGGCAGGGGCCATGCTCTGCACCCTCTGATGGAATCTACCACAGCACTGCACAGTGGGAGTGTGGAAAGGGCAGGACTGCAGCGCCCTTTTTCATTTTACTAATAACTTGCCTTAAGCAGATTTTTCTAGTACATTTCCAAATATAAGCTTTAAAACCATATTGGTTAGAAGAATGAGAATGTCTGTATAGCTGAGACACATAGTATTACTTTTCATGTGAGTTTTTTCCTAATGGTCATCCATGCTCCTGTATATTCTGCTGGTCACATGCTCATATATCCTTTTTCTATTTGATTTTTATGACCCCTCTGAATGTTATTATTTTGGGAACACTGAATAGTTAAAGGACTGGAGTAGAATCCAAAAGTTGGGATCTTTAATGATGCATAAAATAAGACTAGATAGCTCCAATTATCTAAATTTTTAAATTATCTTTCCCCAGGTCACAGGATCAGTGTGTAGCAAAATAAATCCTGGGATGACCGTGTCCTCTTTCCCTATCTTTGGCCAATGTGCATCTTTTGCAAATAGTGGCCAGTAGAGGGTCTAATTTTTCCAAAGGTCTCTGCTATAACCACATTGAAGGTTAAATTCTGACCCACGGAGAAAGAAACTTGTTCAGATAGTCAAGACCACATGGTTTGGGGATTCAGGCACCAGGCATATTTTCTGGGAGAATAAAAATTAATGAATATTCACCCCAAATTTGGCCCCAAATTTGTGGTCTTGCCAGACCGCTTCATTGACTTTCTTATTCTCTCACAGTGTTTTCATCCCTACTTATTAATTTAGGAAACATCAAAATTCTGAAACCTCACTTATGATCTCTGACTTGGGCAAAATAGGTGTTCCAAATAGTTTTCTTTACTACTTTTGGCCTATTCTCCTAAAACTGTAGATTTGGAAAAGTTCAGTCATCCCTCAATGAATCAAAAGTGACTAAATTTGGGAAGTAAAAAAGATCATGGGAGATCAGTGAGGTGGCTGTTTTTATTTAAATTGACTGAAAGCACATTAATTTGGAAATGTTTAACCGAAGCCTTAAACTAGAAAGAAAATTTAGACTTGTGAATCAGGCCTGAGATATTATTAAGAATGAAATTTTTAGACTACACTATAAAGAAAAAAATGACCTTTTCTACATCAGTTTCTCACAAGCTTTCATAAGCAGGCATTGTTATGTTTCAATTTCCTCTTTTCCAAGCAAAATCTAACTCTTTTCTTTTTTAGAGAAAGACATTAAACTATACTAGTAGAAACAGTTCTTTTTGTTTCTTTTACTATTGTACCTGAAACAAAAGAAAATATGATGTAAAAGCTATATTTACCTAAAATTTTCATTGTAGAATAAGAATAGAGAAAACAAAGTGATTCTGAGGTTATTAATGAAAAAGTTGTTAGGGAACACGGTATGGTAAAGGTGAAAGAGCCATTTTGGTTATGAGGAACTGTTACAAATAAGTGAAAAAATGGAGTTTTTTTTTGTTTGAGGGGGGGAACAGAATCAAACTCATGACCTTGCGCTTGCCAGCAGGCACTTATGTTGCTGAGCTATGTCCCCAGCTGGAGTTTTCAATTAAATTAGAAAAGTTGTAATATATATATAATTATTTGAAGTTTGCAAGAACTAGAAAAAGTTAATAACTTCATTATTACATTAATTGGTCATATTGCTCAAATGATATCTAAAATAACAGTAGCCCAGAATGTGCCTGACTCTAAGTAATGTCTTGTATTAGCAGGAACATTATAAATTTTATTTTTTTTGAACTTGAACAGCAACAATGGAAAAAAACAACCATAAGAAAAAGAAATAAACTGTAGAGAAAAAATCTGATTAAGTGATCACTCTTATGTCCAGAGACCCTCAGATATGCATTTAGGCCTTAAACACTCATTTTCCTGCATACATGGTGTTAAAAACCCTACATAAGATGCATAAAGTCGTCCTTAGAAACAACTGTATGTTCAAGAATACTAGAAGCATACATCACCCATAGTAGCGTAGGGAGGTTTTTTTTTTTTTTTTTTTCTCCTCAGAAGAGAACAAAAACAGCTTAGCAGGAAGCAGGCCCTTGAAAATAGTAATTTTCAGCTTAGAAGTATAGGCTGAGGCTTTTCATTGGTACTTCCATGCTAAGTGTGCTCCTAATGCTTTAGTAAGCCATGAAAATGCATTGTATTGATGAAGCAATTTCCTCAATCAGGTAAACATTTTTTTCTTTCACTAAGTCAGTTAAATGGACAATTGTACCTCTGTAAATATTTGGCGATGAGTAACTGGCATTTGGTTAAAGACTTTTGTAGCGAGGTCTTCTCATTTTTTCTGGAACCACCTGTTGATATATTAACTCAGCAAAATAAAGCACAGTATTAATAAAGAAGGAAGGTCTTGGGAAAGAAGTGCTAATAAATAGGGGAAAACAGGAAAGAGGAGGATCTGGAATAACAGCTCGGAGGAGCAGTTCTCAAGAGGGTAGGCAGCCTTGAGAACGTGGGAGGGGTGGGTGGGGCTCTGAGTAGACTGGGAATGGGCAGTGCAGGTCTGTGGATCACGGGATGATAACTGGGAGCAGCCTGGCAGTGGCTGGATGACTCATTCAGTAGGTCGCTATCTTGTGGATGGTTTCTAAGATTAACCTGGAAATCTGTGGAAGCACAGGAATGAGTTCAGAGGATTCCTTTCCAGTCCACAGTGTTCAACTATGAATTTAGTCTTCTATAAACCTACACTGTTTAAAGCATGTTATCTCTGCCTCTCTTAATGCCCTCAAGCCCCGTATCCAGTATCACAGTGCTTCCACGGTCTTCCAGGCTTTCTCTGCAGTCTTAGAAGCTGAAAGTGTGGTGAATAGCTAAAACAGAGATACCTAGAAAACTGCTGGTGCTTTTTAGCCTGTGTCTGCTCTACTTCTCCTAGTCCCTCTGTTTATTTACTTCTCCTGGCTGTTGACAATGCTATCTCTTCCGACTTTCTGCAGCTTCTAAATGTCCTTTCCCTTATTTTTTCCTTGTCAAAACTGAACCCATTCTTCAAAGTCCATTTCAAGTTCATCAGTAGCTTCTATTTCTATACTCCTCTACTATTTGATACCTTTATTTTGGGATATAAGACTCAGAGTGTTGGATTGCATTTGGTGTGCCAATGTCTTCAGTACCAGTAGATATTATGTTATTCTATTTTATTTGTATTGATAATTGAACTCAGTGCTCTCCCTGAGCTGTATCCAGAGTTTTTTAAAAAATGATTATTTTAAGAATGGGTCTCATCAACTCATTCATTTGCCCAGAGAGCTCAAACTTGCAATCTTCCTTCCTCACTCTCCCAGCATACTGTGATTATAGGTGTGTGCCACCATGCCAATGGGCCAAAGGACCTGAGAGCAAAGACACCATCCACTTTTCTTACTAGACCTCACAACTGTGTCTGACACATTTTATTACTTTATAGAGACCTTAAAATATAAATACTTCCCAAAGAGTTTTTGCAATTTAATGGAAGGTTTTCAAATGTGTTTCCTTCATGATCTAATGACTAATAGCCAATTGTATAAAGCAGAAGAGACATTCTCTCAGGAGCTTTGACTGGTGCTCTCCAAATCCTACCATAGGCGCTCCTTTTTCCAATAATTCTGACTGTAATGACTCATGACAAATAGCAAGATAAACTTGCAAAAATGCATTAGATATGATCAGTGTGACAAATCAGAGGCTTATGGCTTTCACATTGATCAGGCTTTCTGAATAACTGATTTGCTATAGTATTTCCGAGTCAAATGGCAGGATGCATTCCTCTTGGTACTTTCTTACAAACTTTATACTCCTTTTAATTCTAATGGAGACATAGCAGGAGGAAAAAAGAATATAAACTTATTAGGAAAAAGGGATCCACGTGTCTCTCCAAAGAGGAGGGAAAATCACAAATCTGTGTAATTTAATACAATAATGGATCATTCAACTCTTTTGCATTAAGAAAAAACAAACAAACACCACCAATATCAGAACTTTGCATGTGATATGAGCAAGCTAAGAGTTTAGCCAGATGGTTTAGCAAAGGTTACATAAAAAGTCTAGGTAAAAAGACATACATCTATTTAGAGCCTCTATTATGTTCTGCCTTACACTTTCATTTAGTGAAACTAATCAAAAGAAAAAGATATTTAATCTGAAAATCATATGGATAACCACATGACAGAGAAAGTTGTGAGAGGTTTAGCTGAGACTTGCTTAATATCTTTCATTGGAGATGAACTCCTTTTAATTCTAATGAAGACATAGCCAGGGGGAAAAAGAACATATACTTGATAGGCAAAAGGGACCCACTCATCTCTCCAAAGAGGAGGGAGAAGCACTGACCTGTGTAATTTAAAACAAAATTTCTGTGTGTCTATTGAGATATCGTAATTTGACCACTGTGCTAGTGAGATAAGGATCCATTCTTAATTATTTTCAATTCTAGGTTGATGTCTCTGAAATTCAGGGGTCTTTGATCTGAATGTTCTTGGGTCCCTCTTATTTCAAAATCTCTGGTCTTTTAACATTTGAATTTTTGACTGCAAGTAGAAACTTAGAAAAGAATATTCATGAATAAATTCATTCCCGTTCCTGGGAAAACAAATCACATTGATGTCATAGCTCAGAAAGTAACTGTCTTTCCCTCTGTAAAATCTGTAAAATGCCTTTTATATTGCAACTTCGTCTTTTCCAAACTTAGTCATTGCCCTGTGTCATTGATTTTTTAATAAGTCACTAAAAGCTCTTATACCACAACTTAATTATGCCTCTGTAAGCAATATAAGTAAGTTAGAGATTCCCTTTCTGTCCACCTAATTTAATTAAAAATTTCTTCTTCAATAAAGATCCTCAGTGCTATGGTAAGCACCTTTCTGACTCAGAGAAGAGTTAAGGAGGTGAATCCAACTCTAGGATCAGAAATAGGTTGTATCAATAAGTGCCAGGCTAATGCAATTGCTTTAAATCTAGAGTAAATTAAAGTAAGATCACATAATTTTAAATACTACAGAAAACTAGATACTGGGTTGAAATCTTTTGTAGACAAGATCAAAGATCAATGACAATATACTACTTTAAACACAATGCATTCTTTTTTTGTTAAGTGTACCTATAAATAAATGTCTTCTCAGCAATGTGATAAACTAGTTTCTAGGAGAAACTAATTATATGTGTGTGTATTTAAAGTATACCACTCTTTGTTTATACTTTTTCAATCTGGAGGAAATATGTCATCTGTGCTTTCTGAAGACATTTTTCTATGTATACATAAATGCAAGTTCTCAATTTAAAGCAAAACATTTAAAAACAAGATTATACTTTGATGTATAGTCACCAAGAAGAAAGTGCTAGTTTAACATTGAAAAAAAAATGCAATTATTACACATAAGCAGCAGGGCTGAATTCTAAATTGCAGTAAAGACTACTTTATTGACATATGATAAGACATATTTGTTACTGTGAGCTTGATAGGCAGGAGAAGAAGGAATGAGATTTGTGGCTGAAGAAAATAATAAAAATCAATGAGAAAAGCATAAGTTTTATATGCACAAAATAAACTTCAGGATGAAACCTAGTAAGAAAAAATTGAGAAAAATAGTTCAGGGAACAAATTCTGAGCCCTTATTTCACCTGAATGTTCAGAAAATACCAGTGGGAACTACAAATAGAACTACAGAGAAATACTCTGCATCAGGAATGAGTGAGTCACCTGAATTTACTCCTCACCCCTGCCTCTGTGTGGCTGTGTCTAGGTTAGAAGAAAAGTTATAGACCTGAAAGGCACATAGAAATGAGTTTAAATGAAGTGAACAGGAATGGGTTTAACTCATATTTCCCATACATGTGAAAATGGACAAGCCCTGAGATTTTATTTTCTCAATGTTAGGAATAATGTTATTCAGAAATTGTCAATGCAGAATTAAACATAACTGTGTTCAAAATGTCTATGCAACAGACACTCATAGATGCCTGTGGCCCAATGCTTACTGCTGCCATATAAACATCCACAAACTGGATAGCTTAAACAATAAGAGTTTATTTTTTTTTCAGAATTCTGGAAACAAAAAAATCCAAAATCCTGGTGTTAGTATGACTCCAATTCTCCAGAGGTTCTGGGCCTCTTAGAGTTTAAGGTGTTCCTATTTTACTTCAATATCCCTTCAGCTTCTGCCTTCATTTTCATGTGGTTTTCCCCTTTATGTCCTCTTTTCTGTCTATTATGACTGCATTTATCACTGGATTTGGAACCTCTCTGGATAAAGCAAGATGATAATATCTAATACCCTTAACTTTATTTCATCTGTAATAATTCTATTTTCAAATATGGTCATATTCATAAGTTCTGGGACATGGACATAACTTTGGGGGTCACCATTCAATGGACCACAAGAAATAAAGCAAAAATTCTTAGCAGATGGAAGATGTTTTAATGCAACATAAAAGTGTAAATCTGTAGGATATTTTTTGAGATAATATCACTGTTAACCCTGATGTGTCAAGTTTACTAGATTAAAAAGTGCCCAGAAGATTAGTAAATCATACTCTTATTTGTGTCTAGGAGGATAAGGGAGTTGTGGCTTTGAGTACTACTGGTACGTATGGTCCCTTGTCCATTCCTGTCTGGAGTTCTTCCCGTGCTCTACTTCTTGGATGACATAAGCTGAGCAACGTTGGTATGCCATGCCCTTCTGGTATAATCGTTCTGCCTTGGAGTCAGCATGACTGAATTCCTTTAAACTGTAGAAGTTAATTCTATTTTCCTCTAAGTTTGTGGGTATTGGGTATTGTTTCTCAGGGATGAAAAAACGGAAAATTCGTACTTCATAAGTGGGGTTGTTACTGTGATTGCACCTGATCATGTGGTTTAAAATCCTTTAGAGCTGATTTGTGTCACAAATTTGGAAAGGTTTGGAGATACAGGCCAGAGAAGCCTTAGAATAAAAAGATTGGTGATTCTAATCAGAGTGCTGAAGACCAGGATGGTAATAGAAATACATACATTAATAGTTAGGCTCAGGATGTTTCAGTTAGAAATAAGTACTTTATTGAAATTTGGACCAGAGGCCATATATATTATAATGTGGCAGAAAATGTGTCTACATGGTGTAATGACCTGGTATTGCAGGTGAGATTAAGGACAATAGATTACTTAACCTGGTGGAAGAAATTTTAATGCAGCCCAGCATTTAGGCTGGTGGCTATTTTGTATTTATAGTGAGAATCAGAGATACAAGTACAGCAGAAAAATCTTAAAAATTTAAATTCTTTCCAAGAAAATACCATGTGTAAAATTTGAGGCAAAGGAGCTGTGACTGCTAAAGAAATTACTGCCAGTAAAAAGAAACCAAGTACTTTGTATAGACACAAGAATGAAGAGGCCTTGAAGGAATATGAAAAATCAGGAAATCACCCACTGGAGGTTCAAGAGTGCAAAAGTGTCAGCCTTTAATTTGAGAGGAGATACCTGGGATCTCTGCTTGAGAATGTCCTCCTAGGGAAATGATTCCCTGGGATTCACTTCATCATGCTCTGTCATCCAGGGGTACAGAAGCTGCTGCAGTCAGGGTTCAAAGATCCCAGCTGCTGCTCCTGATGACTGGTGTTAAGTACTGTCTTTACTGGCTTACAGAATGCAAGAGTTGTGGGGTCAGGGAGGCTTCCACCAAATTTCAAGGAAGGTTCAGAAAAACCATGTAAGGAACCTCCATGTAAGCAATGCAAGAAACAGTGGAATTAAGCCAAAGGTACGGTGAAGATCTAGGAAGTTAGAGATTCCAGGAATGTGGATTGTGTGACTAGAAAACCTGCAGGTTGTAAGTGAAGTTGACTCAAGAGAGAGGTCAATTGGGCCACAATGAGCAATGCCATAAGGTGGGCTGTCCAGACCTTTTGGAACCCACATTAAGCCTTGTTCCCCAAATGTCATATATTAAGATATAGGACAAAGTTTATCCTGCTCAGTTTCAGTCTTGCTTTCATTCAATTCTTTGTTTATTTTCTGTCCCCTTATTTCTCCTTTTTGGAATGGGATTGTTTACCTTCTACTGTACCTTGTGATTATGTAACTTGCTTTTGATTTTTATGAAGATTCACAGCTAAGAGTTTGTCCTGAGTCTCAGAAGAGACCTCAACTTTTGAAAGATGCTGGACCTTTTGAGACATTGGGAGAAGAGATTAGTGCATTTCTGGTGTGTGCAGGATAGTTGCACTACATTAGGTATAATTATGTACTTGTCAATATCTTCCTTTGAAGATGAAATATGTTACAGTAGATTTGTTTTTGTATGAAGTTGATAAGAATTGGAATTGGCAGCTAGGGTGGAGTATCAACTTGATTGGCTTTGGGATCCTTCTATGGTATTGGTAGAGGGAGTTGGTTGTGTGTGTGTGTTTGTGTGTGTGTGTGTGTGTGTGTGAGGGATGGTGCTATTGTGATAATTTCTATTCTGGTTTCTCACTCTTCCTCTTTGCACTGTTTTCGTTTGTTATTGTTTTGCTGCTATGAATTAAGAAGCTTTATTCTACCCTACACTTCAACATGTTGTTGGTGCTGTGGAGTCAGTTGTGGGATAAGAACTTTCAGAAAGTTTTTCAAAAATCTATGTTACAGGAGAATAATTAAGCTTGTAAAAGAAAAATTTATAAAACACAAAGAATTTTAAAGAGAGAGTGAAAAAACTATTTACTAAACTATTACATAATTGTAATTGGTTTTCCCAGGAATAGGAATAAACTTACTAATGAATATTTCTTTCTTTCATAAGTTTCTCTTTATAGTCAAGCTTTTAATTCAGCTAAATTACCATGGACTTTGAAAGAAAGACATGCTAAGAATATTCAGACCAAAGACCCCTGAATTTCAGAGACAGCCTAAGGATTATTAAGATGGGATCTTTATCTCATTGGCACTGTGTCCAAATATTTCACAGCAGATATAAAGGAGTTTTGTTTCAGATTATACAGATTTATGATTTTACTTCCTCTTTGGAAAGATGAGTGGACTCTACCATTTCTTCTAATTTAATTTTTTGATTTTGTAGAAAATAAGGTGAAACAGAATTTCATAACAAAATAATAGAGAATAACAAGAATTAACACATTATATATTGTCACCTTCAAAGCAGTCATTCGGAGTACACGATATGGGCATAAAAAATTCTCCAATTCATACTAACATAAATCTTTCTTTTCAATGAATTAGGAGGCAATAATGGTAGAGTTAAATTGCATTTTTCCCTTTTCCCTTCCTTCCACTCTGCTTTCCCCCAACCTTGTTCTCTTTCCCTTTTAAAAAATTTCTTCCCAATTCATATTATCTGTTGCACATTTTAGACCTTGTTTTATTGTTTCAATTTCTCAAACCAGGGAGACAATATGATGTTCACACGTGTGAATCTGATTTAGTTCACTGATGAGAATGGTCTCAATTTGCATCCATTTACCTATAAAGATCTCAAATTTATCCTTCTTTATGGCTAAGTAGTACTCTATTGCATAAAGATATCACATCTTTTTTTTTCCATTTCTCAGCTGATGGGAATTTGTTTCCAAGATTTAGATATTATGAATTACACTGTTATAAAATGGGTACACATGTATCACCATGATTTGATGTTTTTAATTCTTCTGAGAAGATACCCAGAAGAATAGCTGGGTTGAATGAGGCCTATAATCATAGATGTTTGAGGAATCTCCATACTGATTTCCACAGTGGTTGCAATAGTCAGCACTCCCAACAACAGAAGAGTTCATTTTCCCCAGTTCTTGTTATTGGCTGATTTCTTGGTGATAGTGATTCCTTATGGAGTGAAATGGAATCTCAGTGTTATTTTAATTTGCATTTCTTGAATGAAAGATGATATTGATATTTTTTCACATATTTATTTGCTATTTGTATGTCATCATCTGAGAATTGTTTATTCATCTCAGATGCTCATTTTTGGATTAAATCTTTAAATTTGGAGTGTCTGAGTTTTTAAAAATTCTTTATATGTTCTAGATAGAAGTTCTTTGTCTGAGGGACAGTTGGCTAAAACTTTTTCACACTATGTAGCTTGTTTTTTCACTCTGCTGGTGATTTCTTTTGATATGAGTTTTCTTTTTCATAAGATGAGATCCCAGTTGATGATTATTTGAACTATTTCCCATGCAGTTTGGGTTTTGAACTATCTGCTTACACCAATATCTTTAAGATTCAAACCTAACTTCTCTTGCAGTAGATTTAGTGTTTCTGTCTTAATATTTAGATCTTTGATCCATTTTGACTTTAGCTTAGTACATGGTGATGGCATTGGCCTAGTTTTAGTCTTTGGCGTCTAGAGAGCTGGTTTTCCTAGAACTGTTTATTACAGAGGTTCTCTTTCTTTCAAGTGAACATGTTTGGTCCCTTTGTCAGAAATAATGTGGTTGAGTGTCTTTGTAGTTGTGTCTGTATCTTCTAATCTGTTAAACAGATCCTCCACTCTGTTTATTTGTCAGTACTGTACTGATTATTTTCAAAGTAGCTTAGCAGTATAATTTCAAGTCAGGGATTATGATGCTTCCTCCTTTGCTTTTGTTGCCCAGGATTGCCTTTGCTATTCTAGGTCTCTTCTTCCAGGTGAATTTTAGGATTTTTTTTTCTTTACTTTTGTGAGGTATGTTAACAGCATGTTGATCAGGATTTAATTAAATCTGTATAACAATTTTGGGAGTATGACCATTTTCACTATGTTGATTCTTCATATCCATGAGCAAGGCATATTTCCATTTTTTTGGTGTTCTTTTCCATTTCCTTTTCCAGAATACTGTAATTTGCAATGTATAGATCTTTTATTTCCTTTTTTATTTTGATTCCTGAGTATTTCAATATTTTGGATGCTATTGTGAAGGCTGTTGTTTCCCTAATTTCTCTCACAGTGGATTTGTTGCTTGTGTACAGGAATGCTACTGATTTTTGAGAGTCCAGTTGCACTGCTGATCTTGGTTATAAGATCTGGAAATCATTTGATGGATTTTCTTGGGTCTTGTATGTAGAGCGTCATGTCATCTGAAAATAATTGTAGTTTAACTTCTTCCTTTTTTATCATTATTCTTTTACTTTCATCTCTTTTCTAATTGCTCTAAGGTTTCCAGAACTATACTGAATAGGAGTGGTAATCCTTGTCCTGTTCCTGATTTTAGAGTGAAAGCTTTAAATTGTTGCCATTTAGTATGATGTTGGCTGTTGATTTGTCATAAATGAATTTTATCAGATTGAGATATTTTGATTTTCTGGAGGGTTTTTATGATTAAAGAGTGTTGGCCTTTATCAAATTCTTATATGATGTGTTACACTTATTGATTTGCTTATTTTAGATCATCCCTGAATACCTGAGATTAATTCCAGTTGGTCACAGTGTATAATCTTCTTGATGATTTACTACATCTTTTTTTTCTAGCATTTTATTGAAGATTTTTGCATTTAAGTTCATTAGGAGGTTATTCTGTAGTTTTATTTATTGAATGAGTTTTTCTCCAGCTTTGGCATCATGGTAACAGTTGCCTTCTGGAATTATATGGAATATTATTTCCCTTTCAATTTCATTAAAGTGTTTGAGAATTATTGGCATTAAATCTTCTCCAAATTTCTTGTAGAATTCAGCAGTCATCCATCAGGACCTAGGCTTCTCTTTGTTGGTAAGTCTTTAATTATGTTTTCAATTTTATTTACTGATATTGGATTATTCTAAATTTTTGTATTTTCTTGATTCAGCTTTAGTAATTCATACATATAGAAGAATCTGCCCATTTCATCTGTATTTTCCATTCTATATGAATAAAGAATTTCAAAGTAGGTAATTGTAGGGAGCGGCTCAAGGCCTCCCGCCGTCCTGCCTGAGGGCATTCTGTGTGTCAGCCTACATTACCCACCATCCTCTCCTGCATTTAGCGGATATGAGGAGGGCCCAGTCATGGTTACCATGTACCCTAACCTAGCAACAGCTTCCTGCCTCTAGCTTGTCCTTATTTGGATAGATCCTGCTCTCTAGCCAATCAGCGGACACGCAACGTGCTTACCCTGCCCAGCTCCATGTTTCACCCCCCCCGCTTATAAAAACCCTGTGCCCTACATCAATAAAGGAGACTTGATTGGAAGCCCTCAGTTTGTCTCCGTCTCTCTCTCCTCTTGCCCATGTCCCCCATCCCCGTTCCCTCTCCAGGTGACCCACAGATTGATCCGTGGGCCGGATCAGGTAATCATTGTCTTCTAAATTTCCATAGGATCTGTAGCAATTCCACCATTTTCATTCTTTATTGAATGAATTTATTTTTGATAAGGTTGGCTAAGGAGTTATCAATTTTATTTATTCTTATACAAAACCAACTCTTGTATTGTTTAACTCTTTGTATTTTTTCATAGTCACAATTGCATTGATTTCTGCGCCGACCTTTACAATTCCCTGTCTTGTATGGGCTTTAGGCTTGACTGTTCTTCTTTCTATAGAGCTTGAGTTTCAGCATATGTTGTTTATTTGTGCTTGTTCTATTTTCTTGATGTGAGAATTCAGTGGTACAAATTTTCTACTTAGGAACTGCTTTTACTGAGTCCCACAGGTTCCAGTATATTGTATCTTCACTTTTGTTTAATTGTAGATATTGTTTAATTTCTTCTTTAATTACATCTGTGTCCTATCACTTGTTCAGGGTGGTGTTATTTATTTTCCTTATGTTTGTGGAGTTTTTGCATTTTCTTTTCTCATTAATTTCCAATTTCATGCATGGCATGGCATGAAATATGCATGGCATAATTTCAATTTTTTTTGCATTTACTTAATCATGTTATGTGAGCTATTGAATGCTGTATATTAGAGCAGATGAGAAGATGTATTCTGATGTTGTTGGGTGGAACACTCTGTAAAAGGCTTAAGTCCACTTGTTCACAGGTTTGGTTCAGTTTTATTATTTCTTAGCTTTGTTTAGTTTATCTATCTCTTTATGACAATAGAGCATTAAGGTCTCCCATTATGACTGTGTTATTGCTTATTTGATTTTTCATGTCTGTTTATATTTGTGGCATATATAGTTGGGTGCTTCTGTATTTGGTGCATGTGTATTTATGATTGTTACCTATTCCTCTTGAAATTTTCCCCTTACAAGTTGTAGTGATCTTCTTTATTCTCATTGATCATTCTTAGTTTGAAGTTTACATTGTCTGCAAATAGCTTTTTCTTGGGTTCCTGTTGCATAGAGTATTGTTTTTTATCCTTTTACTTTCAGTCTATGAATTACTTTTTGAGTTAAATGTATTTGTTGCAAACAGAATATTTTTGGATATTGTGCCTTGATCCATTCTGCCAGTCTGTTTTTTTAACTGGTGAATTTGAGGCCATTTATATTGGTGGTTTTAACTGGTATTTATTAACTTATCTTTGTTATGGTATTTCCCTGCTGTTGGTGCCTGCTTTTATCCTCTATTTAATTGTTTGCCCTGCTTGTGGTTTCTTTATATTGTTCTTCTTGGAATCATGGTCATTTTTGTCTCTTTCTACAATATCATTTAGCACTCTTTGTAGGGGTTGGTTTGATGGTCATGAATTTCTTCTGTTGTTATAGAAGTGTCTTATTTCTCCATTTATTTTGAAGGAGAGTTTTGCAGGCTACATTGATCTGGGTTTACTTTCAGGGCATGAAATACTTCACCCCAATCTCTTCTTGACTTGATAATTTGTGTTGAGAAGTCTGCCGTGACTCTGATGGTTTTTCTTTTCTCGGTGATCTGTATTACTGATCTTTATAACTGCTTTTAATATTCCCTACTTATGTTGAATTTCTGGGATCTTGATTATTATATGTTTGGGTATAGCTATATATTTTTCTGGCTGTTTGGAATTCTATAAGCCTCACTTGTCTGTATGCCAGATTCTATTTCCATGTTTGGGGAATTTCCTGCTATTGTGCAAATTGTCTGTTTATATCATTTGTGTCGATTCTTGCTTTGTCATTTACAATTGTCAGCACTGGTTTTCTATGCATCATCTTACAGCTGAGTTATGATTTCCTAATCCATTTTTTTAAAAGAGATCTTTCCTTTCATGATTGCTAGCTGAGATAATGTCTTCAAGGTCTGAAAGTCTGTCTTTAGACTTGTTCAAGTGATTTTGCCACCTTTCTGTGGAATTTTTCATTTCCTTAATATCCATTTGAATCAATTTCATTCATTCTATTTCTTTCCTGCATTGTTTATTCAATGTTTCCATCATTTTCCTATCCTCCTCTATTTCTTTTTATCTATCTCTACTCTAAATTTCCTGAATTATTCCTTCATTATGGATGTCATTTTTTAACTTCTTTTTTATTTTTTTTACCTTATCCAATTTCTCCTATAGTCTCATGAATTTGTTTCTTTTCTTTAGTTATTATAATTTCAGAAATTTCAAGTGCACATTTTCATCTAATTTGGTATCTTCCGGACTTGTTTTAGAAGTTGGGAGGTCTGAGATTGCATTTTTTTTTTACTGTCTTGTCATTTCATATCTCAAAATATATTTTAGTTTTTATCTGTGTGCATTTTTGTAATTTTTCTAGAAGGTAGTTATTTCACCAGTATCAGGGTTTCTTTAGGAAATGTTTATTCTTTATGAATGTCTTCTGTGTTTAGGAGGTTTAAAGTTTTTATCTGCACAAAGGTCTGACCTTCCAAATTAGTAAGCAGTGATATTTTGGCATCTATTTGACTCAGTTCTTTTGATGTTGGGTTTTGGTGAGGTTATTACTGCAGAAATTCCTGGTATTGTTCCAGGAGGGAGACCTAGTGATTACAATAATATTACATTCAAGTAAAATAGTATAATTAGCAATAACAATAGCATCAAGTATGGTTTAGAAACTAGGGTATTGTAACAACTATTAATTTTGTACCTTAATGCATATGCAGAATATCTACAGTTATATAATATAATGGATCATACATTAAGAGTGTGTATAAAAATTTTTTCCCTTTGGTAGAGTGGTTTTACCCTGTGGTGGGGAAATTAAGAAGAGTGATGTGCAAAACAAAGATAACTGAAAAGGAAGTAGAAGCAAGGCTGGGGGACAAAGGATGATCACAGAGGTTTTGGGACACTAGAGAAGAGGGCAGAAAAGAATGAATGAAATAGTAAGCAAGCAACTATCTGAACTTCTTCTCTGGGTTTGGGGAATGGGATTAGTTTTCTGTGGCTGGAGCTCTCCCCAGCCATTTAAAAAAGAAGGAAAAGAAAAAAATATGAAAAAGGAAAAGAAGCAAACAATAGAAAATGAAAGAAAAATAAAAGCAAAATAAGTTTAAAAAAAAATAAAAGGAGTGGCACCATGCTCTTGCTTCTATTCTATTTGTCTTTGTCCCCAAGCACAATGCTGGTTCACCTAACATTCCAGGTTGACTTGTAGTGTTAATGTTACTTCAGACTTTTTTACCTCACTAGTCCCACCTGTTCTTGTGATCACCCTTGCTGTTGTCCTACTGTGTGACTCACATCCCCAGCCACCAGGTCAGTTACTGGTTCCCCTGATGTAGGAGGAGGAGCCAGACGCATCAGGTAGACCCTTTGCCATAACATATACACTAATGTCCTTTTTGACTTTTTTACTACACCTACATTAGAATTGAAAGGAATTCATACATGAGATCTCTAATGACAGATAGTAGGCAGGTCTCAGTTAAAAATCTCCTAGTTTTTTCCATCACATGGATATTCATATGGCTTATAGTGTAAATACATGGCAGAATATAATGGAGATTCAAAATAGTTCCACTTTTATTTTACCTAAGTTGTTTCATGTAGTCATTATTAAACCACTTAGCTAATCTTTTCTGTTAGTCACATCATCTATAACGTTCTGCACTGGTTCTCTCGTAATGATGGAGAAAGTTGTCATATATTGCTAATGGTGCTAGATTTACTGAAAAAGGTTTTGATATAAAAAGTTGTAACTGGAAGCCAGCACCATGCCACGAGGTGAGTTGCAGCTCACCAGGGCAGGTCCAGGAAAAGTTTGGGAACATAGATCCCAGTGGCTGGGTTCCCACCCAGCCCTCGTAGGACACTGGACTAAGCTCCAGAGGTTCCAGGGGCTGGAGTATACCAAACCCAGTGACCTTCATTCAACCAGGGAACCAGGCCAATCACATAAGAGGAGCCAAAGCCAAATGAGTCCCAGTAGCAGAGGGCTCAGGAGGTGATTTCCATCAATCCAGGGAAAGCTTTGGAACATTGCTGAAAACATGGAAATATAGGAAAATTACAAAAGGAAAGACCAAAATGCAATCTCAAACCTCCAGCCAATCCCAAGAAAGCCTAGGAGCCATGTACATAGAGGAAAATACTAGCTATACACCTGAAATGCCTGAAATGATATCAACTGAAATAAAGAAGCAAGTATGGGAAGCTATGAGGGAACTCAAATCAGAAATAATCTCCCAGGTAAAAGAAGAAATGATAAAAGTAGTGAAAGAAATACTGAATGCATCCAAAAAAGACACAGCTAAAAAATTAGAGAAACAAAGCAAAATGATAGAATCCCTGAATGAACAGTTTAAGAAATGTACAGAATACATGAAGCAGATTCAAAGAGATATACAGCAAATCCAAAACTCTATTGAAAGTTGCAAAAACCACCTCAACAAAAGTGAAGTTAGAATCTCAGACCTTGAAGATAAGATTGCAGCAAGTGAACAGGAAAGGAAAAATTAAAAATAACAAAAAATCAGGAAATAACTCAATAGCTGCAAGATGATGCAAAGAAAAACAATATAAGATTAATAGGGATAAATGAAAAAGAAGGGGACAACACAAATGATATCAAGAGGCTATTTACAGAAGTAATAGCTGAAAACTTCCCAAACATGAGTATGGAAACTGTCATATGGATTAGTGAAGCATATAGAACTCCAAATAGCCATAACCAAAACAAAACTACACCCAGACATATAATAATCACCATCCCAGAAATCCAACATAAGAACAGAATATTAAAAGCTGTTAGAGAAAAAAGACAGATCACCTATAAAGGAAAACCTATCAGATTCACAGAAGATTTCTCAGCACAAACAATGAAATCAAGAAGAACATGGAGTGAAGTTTTTCAGATCCTAAAGGAAAATGACTTCCAACCCAGACTGATGTACCCTGCAAAACTGTCCTTCATAATGTATGGAAAAATAAGATACTCCCATGAGAAAGAACAGCTGAAGAACTTCATGATCACCAGACTAACCCTACAAAGAATACTGAAAGACATTCTAGATACACATAGGAAAAAACTGCTAAGCAAGACAGACAATTAAACAGAATGGAAATTTAAGATACAACATCAGAAAGATAACATGTCAATAATAAACCTATATATGACAGTTATAACCATTAATGTAAATGGCCTCAAATCACCAATTAAAAGAAACAGACTGGCAGAATGGATCAAGAAACAATGTCCAAAAATATGCTGTCTATAAGAAACCCATCTAACCCAAAAGGAAACTCATAGACTGAAAGTGAAAGGATGCAAGATAATACTCCATGCAACAGGAACTAAAAAAAAAAGTAGGTGTCGCTATTATGTTTGCAGACCATGTGAACTTCAAACCAAGAATGGTCCAAAGAGAAAAGAAGGTAACTATATACTAGGTAGAAGAAAACTACAAGAGGAAGAGATAACAATCTTAAATATATTTGCACCAAATTCCAGACCACCCAACTACACAAAGCAAGTGTTAACTGAAATGAAAAATCAAATAGGCAATACCACAATTATAGCAGGAGACCTTAACACATCATTGACACAAAGGGATAGATCAACTAGACAGAAAATCAGCAAAGACATAACAGAACTGTATCATACCAGTGAACAAATGGATTTGATAGATGTATACAGAGTGTTCCATCCAACAATATCAGAATATACATTCTTTTCAACAGTACATGAGACAGTCTGTAAAATAGACCACATACTAATCCACAGAACATATTTAAGTTAATGCAAAAAATTGAAATTATCCCATGCATTTATCAGATCATAGCACCATGAAACTGGAAATTAATGATAAAAGTAACTGCAAAAACCCCAACAACACATGGAAATTAAATAGTATACTCTTGAGCAATCAGTGGGTCACAGAGGAAATTAAAGAAGAAATTAAACAATATCTCCAAGCAAATGAAAATACAACTACAACTTACTGGAACCTGTGGGATGAACCACAATAAAAAGTGATCCTCAAAGGAAAATTTATTGCACTGAGTTCCCACATTAGGAAAACAGAATGGAGACAAATAAACAACTGATATTACACCTCAAACATTTAGAAAAAGAAGAGCAAGCCAAGCCTAAAGCCAAAATAAGGGAGGAAATTAATGCAATAGAGCCTAAGAAAACAATACAAAGAATCAATGAATCAAAGAGTTGGTTCTTTGAAAGAATAAATAAAATTGAGAAGCCCCTAGAAAACCTAATTTTAAAACGGAAAGAAAAGATTCAAATTAATGCAATACAGAATGAAAAAGGTGAAATCACTACCAACCCTGTGGAAATACAGAAGATCATCAACAACTATTTCAAAAACCTCTACTCTCATAGGTCCAATAACACAGAAGAAATGGACAGATTCCTAGAAACATGAACCACCAAAGCTGGATCAAGAAGATATAAAACTGCTCAATAACCCAATTTATATTAATAAAATTGAAAATGTAATCAAGTCCCTACTAACAAAGAAGAGCCCAGGCCCAGACAGATTCACTGTGGAATTCTACAAGAAATACAAAGAATACTTACTGCTGACACGCCTCAAACTCTTCAATGAAATTGAAAGGGAAGCAATTATTCATAAGTCATTCATGGAAGCAAATATCACTGTAGTACCAAAACCTGAGAAAGACCAACTAAAAAAGAGAACTACAGGCCAATCTCCCCAATGAACATAAGTACAAAATTTCTCCATAAAATATTGACAAACAGGTTGCAACAAATCATCAAGAAGATCATACACCATGCCAAGCAGTATTCATCCCAGACATGCAGGGATGGTTCAACATACATAAATCAATAAATGCAATCCACCATATCAATAGAGCCAAAAGCAAGAATCACATGATCATTTTTATAGATGCAGAAAAAGCTTTTGATAAGATCCAACACCCATTCATGATAAGAACCTCACAGAGAATTGGAATAGATGGTCATTACCTCAATATGATAAAGGCCATCTACAGCAAACCAACAGCCAGTGTCATATTAAATGGCCAAAAACTGAAAGCCTTTGCCTTGAAATCAGGCACAAGACAAGGATGTCCCTTATCACCACTCCTATTCAACATTGTACTGGGAATACTAGCCAGAGCAATTAGACAAGAGAGAGAAATAAAAGGAGTAAAGGTAGGAAAAAAGAACTTAAATTATCATTATTTGCAGATGACATGATATTCTACATAGAAGACTCCCAAACTTATGTTGAAAGACTCCTAGATATAATTAATAAATTCAGCAATGTAGCTGGATACAAAGTCAGTACTCAAAAATCAATAGTATTCTTATTTATAACAACAAAAATCACTGAGAGAGAAATAAGAAAAGCCACACCCTTCACACTAGCATCCAAAAAAAAATGAAATACTTAGCAATTAATGTAATGAAAGATGTAAAAGAGTTGTACTGGGAAAATTATAATACCCTGAGAAAGAAATCAAGGAGGACCTCAGAAAATGGAAAGATATCCCTTGTTCATGGATAGGAAGAATAAATATTGTGAAAATGGCCATTCTCCCAAAAGTGTTACATAGATTCAATGCAATCCTAATGAAAATACCACTAACATACATCATAGATCTAGAGAAATTACTCCTAAAATTCATCTGAAACCAGAAGAGACCCAGAATAGCAAAGGCAATTCTATGCAGCAAAGCCAAGGCAGGAGGCTTCACAATCCCTGATTTGAAATTATACTAAAAAGCTACCGTAATAAAATCAACGTGGTATTGGAATAAAAACAGGCCTGAAGAACAATGGAATAGACTAGAAGATACGACTATGAACACACTTAACTACCTTATCTTTGATAAAGGGACCAAACATGTTCACAGGAAGAACAATAGTCTCTTTAATAAACGGTGCTATAAAAACTGGCTTTCCATATGCCAAAACCTAAAATTAAACCCATGCCTATCACCAGGTACTAAACTAAAATCTAAATGGATCAAATATCTAAATATTAAAACAGAAACACTAAACCTGTTGAAAGACAAAGTAGGTAAAAATCTTGAAGACAATGGGATAGGTAGAAAATTCTTGAACAAGAACCAAACTGCACAGGAAATACTTTCCAGAATCAATAACTGGGATCACGTCTTATTAAAGAGTTTCTGTATGTCCAAAGAAATCTCCAGCAGAGTGAAAAGAAAACCCACAAACTGTAAAAACATCTTAGTGAACTGTCCCTCAGACAAAGGACTTCTGTCTAGAACTTATAAACAATTAAAAAAAATCAGATTCCCAAAATTCAAAGACCCAATCCAAAAATTGGCATCTGAGATGAACACACAGTTCTCAGATGAAGAAATATGAATGGCAAATAAATACATGAAAAAATGTTCATCATCATTGGTCATTACAGAAATGCAAATTAAAACCACACTGAGATACCATCTCACTCCAGAAAGAATGGCCAGGATCAACAAAACTACCAACAACAAATGCTGGAGAGGCTGTGGGGAAAAAGGAACTCTTCTGCACTGTTGGTGGGAGTGTAGACTGGTGCAACCTTGTGGAGGTCAGTCTGGAGATTCCTCAAAAATCTGGGGTTGGAGGCCCCATTTGACCCAGCTATTCCACTCTTAGGCACATTCCCATAAAAACTGAAAACATCATACCACAATGCTATCACCCATGTTTATAGCAGCACAATTTGTAATAGCCAGATCTTGGAAACAACCTAAGTGCCCATCAACCAAGGAATGAATAAAAAATTGCGATACTTTTATACAATGGAGTATTACTAAGCTATGAAGAATGATCACATTGATATATTCATAAATAAATGGATGCAACTTTAATCTATACTCATAAGTGAAATAAATCAAACTCACATGGATAAATACTGTATAGTCCCCCTAGTGTAAGAAATGGTAAGAATAGAGAAGATTTTATGATAATCATCGTTCACCATTATATTGCTTTGAAGTCTTATGTTTTCATTCATTGTTTGGAATGGTTTTATTCTGTTTTGTTTGATCTTAATATATGTGATGGTATGAATAGTTACTTTGAAGGAAAGACAATATTTGTTGATTTACTGTCATCTTGCTCTGAAATCCTACATGCTCTTGTTTTTCTATTACCATTGGTTCTATCACATTGTGTATTATTGGATTTTAATACATATGATAGTATAAACAAATTTTTATGGAAAATGAGATAATATAGCAGCCATTGTTCATCTTCAGTTATTTGGTTCAGAATACTTTGCAATACTTTCATTCTCTTGAGTGGTTTTATTCTATTTTGTTATGTTTGACATTATTGTATTTAAAGCTAAGCTCAACTATTTCAAAGAAAGAGACATTATGGTAGCTACTGTTAATATCCAATTGTCTTGTTGTGAAGTGCTGTGTTGCTTACATTGTTCTGTTCTATTCTGCTTAGAGCTGTCCTCTTCTGTTTTATTCTCTTTAAAATAAAAAAAAATTACAAAAAAAGTTGTAACTGAAAGAAGAAAATGGCTTTTCTAGGAATCATTCATTTGGTTCACTTGGCAAATTTTGAAATCTGCATAGGATCTTGGATTCTAACTCCATTTAAATTTACATTGACCTTGAAAGTTGAATGATGCTTGGAAAATAATTCTTGGCATGTACCAATGTTTAGAAGTGAGAAAAAATCATCCCTGTGGGGAAAACCATTGTGGATGTACCAGAATTGTGGATGGGTGATTATAAAATGCAAAACAGTTTTAGTTGATTTTATTATTGTTTATATATTATCTAAAGACAATGCATTTGCCCTTGGAATGCACTGGTGATAACTCATTCATACATATTGGGAAATATAGCCTGTTATATCTTTTTGAATGACATGTTTATTTAAAGTTGGAAACAATGTGTTATTTCTACAGCATATTTCATTGCAGAATGGCTATGATTTATCACTCAGAGTCACAGGGACATCACAGTGCATTTGGTACCAATTTATTAAACATTTTATAGGAAAGGAATTATGCCTTGCCAGCAAAGCAGTGTTGGATATTTCTTTTCTATAGGATTTCTTGTAGTATGTCACACACCCATCAGGAAATAGCTTAGATTCAAGGAGATAAGACCCCCATAGAATAAGTTACCATCTCCTTTACATAGAAGCTTCATGCTTTATATGATCCAAAATTTCTTGTGTTATCCCCATAGATATAATTTCTAGGGTTGGTATAGGACTGTGTCTGGAGACAAGGGTTATCATACTCGAAGAAACCCAAATCATGACTCATGATAATTTCTTTGTAGTTCTTCTCAGCCCGAATGAAATCTTCCAATCAAAGTTCACTTCCACTATAATTAATATTGCCTTGTAACACCATTGACATTTATTAGGTTCCTAAGAAAATCAAGCTAGAGTGTTAATAAAAGGACAAATTCTCATAAAGCAGAGAAGGGTTTCACTATGTTGTTGACCACAATGGATCAGTCAGTTTCAGCCACTAGTAAGATAGTGAACCTGCCTGTTAAAACAGTAATTAAGGGCTGGGAATATTGCTCAGTGGCAAAGCATCTACTGGGCAAATGTGAAGTCATAAGTTCAATTCCCAGTACCAAAAGAAAAATAAAAAGCTAAATGACAATTACAACAGCAAAGATTTACAACAACAACCCCAGTGATTTATTACCTCAATTAGATCATTACCTTCTGTTAGACCTAGTTTAGAGATGATAGACAAAATGATTTATTTCAACTATTAATATATCATATTAATTTTTGTTATCATCCAAATTTATTTTTGGACTACGCTTGATTGATTGTATTCTTAGTACTTGCAAATTAATATTTCACATTTCAGAATAATATTTTTTAATGAGTAAAAAAATTTTCTTCTCAAAATGTATAAACATAAATCATTAGGTGTTGGAATTTTACTCTCCAATACTCATGGTAAGTGTAAACTATTTTGATTAAAATATCTGATTGTTCTTTAATACAGTGTCCCATCATCAGTGTGAAAGTATCCAAGGTTTTACACATAAGGGTTTGGCCTTGGAGTTTTTATGTTTGCACATATATTTTCTAAGATGGCAGCACTTCTTTTTTTATTTTTTTAAATTTTATTTAAAGAGAAAAAAAAGCAAAACGGAAAAAAGGGAAGAAACAATACAGAATTTCAGAAAAAAAACAGTAAGAAATCACTAGTTGATAAATTTCACATTGTCTTCTTAGATATAGTTGTTTGAGTTACTAAATTAAAGCATACAATGTGGACATTCAAACGGTGAGGCTGCCAACAGTTCTGTTCAATGATCCAACAATAACTTAGCAACATGGTTATCAATCTCACATACTTGCATGCAGTTACATTCTTTAGAGCACTTTCTTTTCCTCCTTTTGCTTTTTAAGTCTATTATCAGTTTAGTTATATAATATAGTTTCAGTTTTCTCAGTACCTTACTGATCTGTTTTGTTGTTGTTATTTTTTATTTATTTATTTATTTGAAGTAGTAAAATACCACAGAAAAAGATAGAACAAAGCCAATTGAGACAGTGCAGTAAAATTGGTACAAAACATCACAGCAGTTTACCAGGATAACAGTAATAGGTAGCATATTATATCTCATTTTCTTCAGAATAGTTGTTCTTTCAATCAGGTAAAATCAAAGAAAATTCAGAACATTATAGAACTTATCAAAGCAGAATACTGAATAGAGCAATACCATTAATCAGAACAAAGTAAAACAGTGATAAAAAATATTTGCCATCAAAGAGATGGTAGAAAGAAATCGCCCTTATTTGCTATATTGCATATGGTCAACCTCCCAAAAGATGCTCAGACCTCTGGCTCCCATTTGCTAATGGGGTGGAGAGGAATGGGATGTTTGATTCTTAGCCTGTGTGGCAGTAGACTCACAGCCACTTACCAGGGCAGCAAGCTGGTTGTTGGTTTCCCAGTGCCCTAAGTTCCAACATGCAGTGGATCTCAGGAGACGGTGATGGTTCTCACCCTGGGGTGGCTGCAGCTTGCCAGGCCACAGCCAGTTACCAGAGCAGTGTGCTCGATGGCAGCACTTCTTAAAGATACCAATGAAATAAAGTTGTTATCTCACAGAGTTAAGGAACTAAAGTGATTATGGACTATATTTATTGATTTGACTTCTACTAGAAAAGGTAGATAGTCTTGTTTTTTTTTTTTAATTTGAATGTGAGTAGAATCTTGGGATTCATGAGCTCTGGAAGAACATGTAAGGTCCATGTTGTAATTCTCCTAGAAAAGCCAACCCTTTCCTGCTTTGGAAATCCTGTTCCCAGTTTGATACCCTAATTCTAAATATTTCAGAAATGTGTAGCTGGATGTTGTGATGCATATCTTTAATTCCAGCACTCGGGAGGATTATGCAGAATTATTGCTTTGAATTCAAGACTAGCTCATACTACATAGTGAATTGAAGACCAGCCTGAACCTACATAGTGAGGCCCTGTCTAAAAAAGAAAACCAAACCCCCCACCCCAAAAATAAAACAAAAAACCAACCAACCAACCAACAAACAATAGAGAAACTTGTATATGAATCATGGCAAGATGATTAAAATATTATGATAGAAAAAGGCATAAATACAGGAACTATTTAGTATGAGATAGAGAACAGTATAAAAGGAATGAACTCAACATGGACAAACCTAAACATTTATAGATACTTCATCATTTAGTAAAGCTTACAGTGCATTGTTTTGTGTATGCCACAGTCTTTAGTGCTGGTCATTGAATCTAAACCACACCCAGGGTGCAATCTTCAAAGTCAGATACATGGTTTTGAAATGATGCTTACTGAATATTGTTCACTTATAAGGTAGAATGTGTTACATCTGTTTTAACAAATGACATATAGTGAAAAGTAAAAATATAAATTTGAATAGAAGTGTGGTTGGAAATTTAGTTCAGTGGCTCAAGCACTTGCCTGGTAAGTGCAAGGTTGTGAGTTTTATCCCTGGTACAAAAAAAAAAAAAAAAGAATAGAAGCATTTTTTCCTAGTTCACTTATCTCTACTACCAAACTCAACAACAGAACCATTTGGCAGAATCCACAAGTGAAGTGTCCCTAAGAACAGCACCATTCAGCAGTAGTGGTAACTGGTTAGAGGAATTGCTCAGTAGCAAGCTACTGTTGGAAGAGGGCACATAGCAGTGATACCACTAGCTTTGTGTGTTCTATTTTATGACCAGAATTCCAAGGAAAACCTGAAAACATATAAGCAGGAAGGCAGTTTCTACAATTCCAGTTGTTTGCTTAGTTCCTAGGGTCTGTCCGATAATACTACCTGGGAAGCCTAGTCCTTGCCTGCCTGGAATCCCCTTGAACTGGCAAGTCTTGAGAACACAGAAAGGGTATTCCAGGGATATGATGCTAAATGACCTAGCTATTCCCAGAGATGATACAGCTAAAGTAAACACACGGCACCAAGAAATGTCTTAGAAAATCCTGTTGTTCAAACTAACCTCTCCCTTCTCTGAGAATGACTGGACAAACCTAGAAAGAGGATTTTTTTCCAGCTTACAGAGGATCACTTCCCTTCAATAGGTAACAATTAATAGCTAAATATGTGCAAATACTTACTAGACATCATCAAAAGAACTATGATATGCATGGTAAAATAAAACATATCACCAAGTTATATAATAGATGCTTATCCACCAGGAATTTGATGTTATAAATTTTAATTTCTAGGAAATCATAATGTTTTCTCATTACTCATGTAGAAATCTCCACTGGAACAAAACATAAATCCTTGGGAAAATCTTTTTACTTTATTTTTTCTGATTAACTCCTTTTATCAGAATTTAATGTCTTATTATCTTTTTGTACTTGTATAATCTCTTTATTTAATAATTGAACATATATGAATTGCCTACCATTAAATGTGAGGCAGTACTTCTGACACTGGGTAGTTTGGGGAGGGAGGGAGATGAAATTTACCATATTCCTACTTTCAGTAATATTTTAAATCTATTTTCATTGATACATCTACACATATATCTGTGCTATGTCATTTGTAATGAAGAAAGGGGAAAATAAATTAGGAAAATTAAATGTATTAAAACTCTGACCAGTATAAATTGCTTTGATTAAAGAATTAAATAAAATATTCCAACCAGAACATAACATAATTGAGTACCTCTCTGCTGATATAATCATTGCTGAATGCAGAAACGTTGACACTGTACAAATATTCATTCATTTATTGCTTTATGATTTAAAATATGCAGATTCATAGAATCATTTTGTTCATAAGGAATGAATTTACTGAACTTCCACATGGCTTTATCTCTGGCTGAGCTTTTTAATATTTCAAAGAGGTAATAAGGAAAATATAGAGTTATCAGCATATAGTCCAGAGTTATGAAATAAAGACTGATAAAATAATAGATTTCAGACAGTTTCCTTAGGCTCCGTTTTTCACTTGTAGTTTAGATATCATGCCACTTTTTTGAATAGAATGTCACTGTTACATTTTTAAAGTACAACTCTTTGAATATTTTCTTTCTTTTCCTTTTTTTTTTTTTGAGACAGGGTCTCACTATGTAGTTTAGTCTGGCTTTGACTATGTATCCCAGGGTGACCTCAAACTTTTGGCAATCTACCTGCCTCAGCTTCCTGAGTGCTGGGATTGATTACAGATGTGTGCTACAACATCTGGCATATGAATCTCTATTATATCATTCTATTATTCCACTTTACTTTTATGAAGAATAATCTAAAAGTATTGTATAAATTTAGCACTCTGTATTGGAATAACAATTCCATAAGAAGAGTAAGTAATTTTTTTCTTTGTTTACCACTGTGTTATAGTTTGTGTCTTGATGCCACCCAGAAGTCTCATGCAGTCATGAAGGTTGGGCTTTTCAGAGTGGTTAAATCTATAATTTGTGATTCTTTCACTAAGTAACAGGATTTGGAGTGTGAGTGCTATACCCACCCTAGGGGGATAGCCTGCCTACAATATAGAGGAGGAAAAGAGATTTGCTCCTCCCTTTTGCTTTTGTTACTTTAATATTTTCCTCTGACATGATGGTTGCTCTTCTGCCATGCCACCCTACATTGGAGCTAGCTGACTATGGTCTAAAAACTCTAAACTGTGAGTTAAATAAATTTTTCCTTTCTTAACTTTAGGCATTGTGTATTTTGTCTGAGCAATGAGATAAAAGTAACTAAGACAGAATTTGGTGCCAGAAGTGGGGTCATTGCTGTGACTATCCCTGACCATGTGGTTCAGAAGTGCCTTTGAGAATGGCTTGTGTGAAGACATTAAAAAGGCTTGGAGAGTCTCCAGAAAAAAAAGTAAAGCTGGAATGCTTTAGGCAGTTCTGTATGGGAGATTCTGGTCAGAGAGCACAAGATCAATGGGATAATAAAAGTTGTGCCAGTAAAGACCAGGCTCAGGAAGTTTCTGCTGAGAAGAAGGACTGCACTGGCTGTTGAACACTAGCTGATGTATGTTATGGCTTGGGAAAAAGTTTGCCTACATTTTTCTCATGTCCAGAAACTTTGCCTAAGACTGAGATTAAGAGAAGTGGACTCTATAAGCTGGAAAAAATTTTCAAGGCTGGTGAATTTTGAGGCAGTGGTATGGCTATTGTTGGGGGCTATTACCCAGATTTATGATGAGAATGAAGAGCAGAGAACTCAGCAAAAGGATTCAAAATATTGAGAACTTGACCTGAAAGGAAGCTCTAGTAACCCTTGGGCTGCAAAGATAAAGGAGATCTTGATTGCTGAGAAGGCACAGGAAAACATAAAACATGGCCTGAGGACATCACAAAAGACAGAAAGTCTCTACCCTTTGAGGTCTCAAAGCTGCAAAAGTAGAAGAGTTCGCTTTAAGAAGAAAGCCTCACAACACCATGTTCCAGAATAACAATGGCCACACCATATTCCAGAATGGTGGCAATCTAAAAAATTTGTTCCTCAAAATTGAATTCAGAGTCCTCAGAAATCCAGGCACTTGGCCCCCATGTCCAAGAGGTAGAAAAGCCTGGCTGCTGCTCCAGCTGGCAGCAGACCTTGGCATCATCCACACAGTGCTGGTGTTAGGTGCACACAAAGTACAAGCTTTGTGGGGTTAAGAAGGCTTCCACTTGGATATCAGAAGACCTGGGTGGCCAGGCAGTGTGCCCCTGAATGGGCAGTGTGTAAAGCTGTGAGGATAAAGTCAGGTGCAATAAAAACCCTGGAAGTTTAAAAAACCAAAACCACAGATCATTAAAGAAAATACAAGGAAGCAGCAAAGATAGCCTAAGAAAAAAGCCATGGGATATACAACCACCAAAAGTACTATAGGGTGGAGCCACCCAAGTCATTTATAACTCACAGCTTGCCACAGATTGTCTTGAATGCTACACATAAACTATAGGAGTTAATGTTTACCCTGCTGGATTTTACACTAGCTTTAGTTCCATTCCTTTATATCCCCCTGTTTATAACTTTTAAAATAAAAAAAAATGTTTATCTTGTACCACTAAGTGTTAAAAGCATTTAACTTTCTTTCATTTGTAGAGATGCTCACAGCTAAGAGTTTCACTTACATGTCACAGGAAACTTTGGACCTAGATTTTTCAGCAGTGCTAGAATTGTTAGGACTTTGGTGACTCTTAGTGATGAACTGCATGCCTTTCACATAAAGAGATGTGCACAAGTCTTTAGGGGACAGGGTCAGAATGCTATGGTTTGTGTCTGGTTGTCCACTCAAAAGCCTCCTGAGGCCATGGGGGATGCTCTTTGGAGTTGGCCAAATCTATAGTTTGTGATTCATGCATTGTCTAGTGCTGTGATTGGGGGCATGAGTAATATATGCACTTTAGTGAGGGTAATCTACATACAATATAGGGGAGGAAAAGAGAGTTATCCTTCCCTTTTGCTCTTATTGCTTTTCTATCTTCTGCTATTATAACACAACATTGCACTTTATGATATAATTGTAGACCAGTTCAAAATAATTTTAATAAATCCAAGATACAGGAATGTTGATGCTATGCTGATATTTTTTTCATTGACTAGTCTTTTTTGAAACCTTGCTTTCTGATGAACAAAACTCAAAAAAATTTGATGATTTTAATTGATCTGAAGATTTAAAGGAATCAATAGCCACCAAAAATGAATGCAATATTGAGCAGCTGGATTTAAAGTATTCTTTCTTGAATAAGGGTGATAACCTTGGTATTCTTTGTGTTGACAGAAACTTTATTAACAAATTACACCTACATGAAGCTTTAAAAATTATATTCAGAATTTCACTGGCAGATTAGTAAATCTATAAATCATTCTATTTTGGAAATACTTGAGGAGATTTGCCTAAAGAATTGTAAAACATAGTCAAGGTAGTAACCATTGCTGAGAACTGAGGATATTTTATAAAGAAAACAGACAGATAAAAGATGTTTGAATTTTTATGTATGAATTAATGTAAATCTCTAACTCCTGGTAATCCATGTATGAGGCAAATTCAAAATAGTTTTCTAAGGACAAGTTATAAACCAATATCTGAGATCCAAATGAAAGAGCCTAGCAGAAAAAAATTCAACAGTCTTATTTATTTATTTATTTATTTATTTATTTATTGGTCTAAAAAATTTATTTTTTACAGTAGTGAAAACTCATTTTTAAATGAAGCTTGGGAGCAACTCAACTCATGGCTGGGATGAAAGTGTGCTCGTTAAAGTTCAGAAGTCCTCAAACTTCAGCCCACACACCATATCCTCCAGGCTGTCATTTTGTATAATTTGACAGCTTCTAAATGGTTGGGAGGAAACTTAAAACAGAAAACAATACTTTGTGAAAATTATACGTATTTGTAATACTGATATGAAATCCATAAATAAAATGTTATTGGAAAAAAAGTCACTAAATTGCCCATGATAAGTTTACACTTGTGATTCTCCTGTATCATCCTCTCAGAGTGGTGGAAATATAGGTGTATGCCACCGGGCTCAGGTGAAAAACTCTTCAAAAGAGTATAACAGAATCTGGAATTCTGGTATCTCCATACCATACCAACCAGAAACCAAAAATGCCACCATGAAAGTACCCAGTGATTGTATTTTAAAGCATGTATGAGAGCAGCAGTCAAGAACATAATGGAAAACCTGCTGACATTAAAACAAAATTATTTAGAAAATCTCAGAAGTTAAATAAAAATTGTGAAAATGAAATGGATTTATAGAGCTAAATAATGAAACAGTAGTGTATTTTCTCACAATCTAATTCCTCACTACAGATGGCACTGTTGGATTAGAGTTGGATTAGCAACAGTATTTGAGAAATGCTGAAATCTTGCCTCAAAATATTCATATATCTTGAATTGGCTTATTATGCTGCATAAGTAACAGTGCAAAACAAAAGATTTGTAACTGTGAATTCATTCTTAATCAAAACTTCCATTTTCTAGATCACATAAATTGGCCTCAAGCAAAAATAGAAACATCCTTTTACTTATTAAGCCTTCATTTAATGATGGTTAACCTCAAAGTCTCACGTGATCATTTATTTTATGTGGAATTCCTTCATAAGAAGAAGAAAGTTAGCCATAGGCTGAAAGGGAATTCTTGGTTTGATGATCTTGGTTTATAGAATAGAAGAGAGCAAAATTTAAAAGTGGAGTAACTGTCCCTATCAATCCTGAATCTGATCAATTAGTGCTTTAAATTCTTTTCACTTTTTTCACTTGTGGAGTTCGGAGAGTGAAATGGACACAGAGGCAAAAGAGTTTTATTTTCTCTGAATAGTAACACTCCTAATGAGTTGCAAAGTAGATTCTGCTTATACCATATCCTGTTCTCTCTGATCACATGCTTCCAAGCACAGACAATAGTCATAGACTGAAAAATTATCTTCCATATTTCTTGCTCTGTAGTTAATATCCAGGAATGGTTATTCATTGCTTCCCCACATGAATTTATGAGGTCCCAACTGTACTTGATAAAACCATAAGAATCTCCAATGTATTTTTGTTGAGTCACAGACTTGAAACTCCCACTATTTCTCCATCTGATATATTTATTTTTAATAAAGGCAAGTTCTTATCTGAGTACATGTGATTTCTATTATAAATCCTATAATCATTGTTTCTCATTTCTTAATTTTCTGGATTTATTAGTCATTGACACCTTGGATGTATTACATTATTGTGTCTATTATGTGTGCTGTGCTTTTTTTACTTCCTGGTTCAGCTGCCACCACCATAGCTCTGAAATTCATAACTCATATCTGAATTACATTGGTGGGTTACATATGGACTTATGCCTTCTAAATACTATCACTGTATCATGACTGCAATGTCCCCGTTTGCTGCCAAGATACCCACCCTTCCTATTGCACTTCCATACTCATAATGACCTTTTCAAATATAAATCTGGTCACATGACTTTTAGATATAAAATAAAATTCTTCATTTATCTATAAGATAAAGTTCAAACTTCTGGCAGTGGTACGAAAGATTGTTCAAATCATTATTTTTTATCTATTTTCTCAAGATCTAGCTTCACTATTTCAGATACTGCTTCTCTCTACTGCAGAAGTTACATTTCAGCTCTACAGAAAGGCTTTCCAAGCTAGGTGTGCTTCATACATGTCTATAATCACAGAACTCTGGAAGGCTGAGGTAGAAGGATTAGCCTGGGTAATGCAGACACTGCTTTAAAATAATGAGGACAGGGGACTGGCAAAGGCCTTAGATCCACTGCCCATTACTACCACCATCACCACCAGCACCAAAAAAGGGCTTTTCATTACCTTAATGGATCATACTCTTTCACATTTGCATGCTATAGTTTAACTGTCTCCTTTACTGGGAATATAACACCTCTTCTTCTATTCAAGTGTTCTTAGAGTACAACCCAGACCAAGCTGGGTTTTCTTTTATCTGCCCTTTTCAACCTCTTGTCTTTTGATAAGGAAAATAAGTCTTCAAGGAAATCTCTCACTTTACTATGTTTAGAGGACCCTGTTTACTTTCATAGAATTTTCATCAGTTTTAATGGCATAGTATCTGTATACATTTTTGTCTATTAGCTACAGCTAGGTTTTAAATGCCATTATGTCATAGACAATGCTTTCTTATAATATCCCATCACTATCACAATTACAGATATGTATTGGTCACTCAGTTAGTAGTAGTAGTTAGCAGTTAGTAATAGAAAATGTTAATAGATATATTAAAAACATGTCTTCTGTAAAATGCTCATTTCACTGGATTATGAATTTCTTGAGGAAAATACAGCTTTGCTTTCCTTTATATACATAATTTATAGTGACATGTTTATACTTTCTATGTGTTAAACTTAATTTTGAATAAAATAAAATTGTGAGGTAAGAGTATATTTGTGAAGAGAGGAGGAGAGGGAAGTTTGGATAATGGAGGAAGAGAAAATTAGGGAAACCAATCTGCAACTACTTAAAAACATTTTTACAGTGATCTGCATTTCTAAAAAGAAGAGAATAAAGACTGAAGCAAACTGATTAAAGCAAATTCAGTTTTACTGATCATAAGTATAAAAGTCTTGTTTTAAATATAAAAATTTTGCACATTTTTCCTATGAAAAGGTAAACCTAATCACACTCAAAATCATACTCAATCAGATGGCAAGCTTACATTTAACTAATAGAGAGTGACATATAATTTGTAAACTGGAAGGAATTGGAAGATGTTATACATAACTAATCTTTGGTAAGACTGTTTCATGTCCAAATGGACATTGTCAATATTCTTTTGTAAATTAGCTTTTTAAAAAATATTATTAAAATCACCACATAATTCCACAGTTTTTATGGGTAAATTACAAACTTTTAAATCAAGAAGCTGTTTATCCATAAACAAAAGATTTATATAAAAGTAGAAGAGGATCAATCGAAGGAAAAGTCTCTTTCTTTTCTTTTCTCTTTTCTTTTCTTTGTTTGGTTTTTAAAATTGCCTTAAACAAAAGTCTGAGTTTTTATACCATGGGTAAATTGAAATCAATAAGAGTGTCATTTCTTCTTACTCACTGTAAGTTATAAGACTCTTACTGAGAAGTGCATCAGAATTTCTACCCCTGTGACTGGGAAGATGATGCTGTCCATGAAACTTGACTATGCAACTGTTCCAGGTCTTCCTCGCCATTGAGTCTTCAGGGTTCAGGTCAAGTCCTGACTTGAGATAAAAATTATCTTTGTCCTGAGTCTGTTGAAAATATTTACCAATAAAGCCCCTGCTTTTACTGTGTATTTGTACTCAAGGGAGTTGTTATTTTCAGATAAAATGACCAGATTTATGACTCTATCTCCCAGTGTTATCACTGGTATTGTAAATTCACACACACACACACACACACACACACACACACATTACCTTTTCCCTGCTGTCAATCTTAACACATTTAGATTTCCTCTCTGCTTCACATCTCATATTTGATGAGTTTTTGTAATTTTTTTTTATTTTAAAGAGGATAAAACAGAATAAAACCAATTAAAACAAACCAATGTAGAAGATACAGGACTTCAAAATACTATGAAATCAATAATAATTATCATAATGCCCTTTGATACCTTCAAAATAGCTGCAGATAATTTTGGATATAGTGAAAATCAAACAACAGAATATAATAGAAACAGTAACAACAAAACAATGAATTCAATAAAAGACTTCAAAACAAGCCTGTAGCAAATCCAAAATTGCCAGCATAATACATCTTGCCATTCTTGAAATAACTGTCCTGCCATCGAATTTCACATAATCAAACAAAACAAAAAAGAGTAAAATGCAATGCAACAAAACAATGGAAAAGATATAGGATTTCCAAAACAAGACCATAGGAAATCAACAATGTCTGCAACCCTCAGAAGGAGATTCCCCCTGGATGTCACACTGTACCACTATCCTCTGAACCTATGGTCAGAACACTGGCCCTAGACTTGCAATGTCAGTGAAACACCAAAGCACCCTGGGCATTAAATTGCATTTCACCTCCATAACTATCATCATAGCCTGTTTCTCCAGATAAGTTGGTCATTTACAAAGGAGGGTAAGGTTGGGGTGGGGTTAGTGCTTCTTGTTTGCCAGCCCACGCACGAGAAGGGGCTGGGGTCTGTTTGTTCCAGGTCCAGCAGTGTTCCATGAATGGTGCTGGTTCCCAGATGGTGTTTGCTTGCTGATGCGGCTTTGTTTTCTCTACCTGGGGTCCAAGAATGGCACTGACTCACAGGGAGAGGCTGGCATTTGTCTGTTTGCCTTAACGAGCTTTTGATACTTCTCATCTTTGATTCAAACAAAGAATCTGGGACACTGAGCCCTCTTCCTCTAATTAAAATGGATGCTGTACTCTAATGTTGTGTAAGTTATCTTATCCATGGTGGTGAGCATTGAGCTTCATTTTCATTAATAGGAAGGCAGGGAGAGTTCTTTCAAAAACCACACCTACCCTGAAAGTCAGTGAGCAAATTAACTGTGAAGGCTGAAGCTTTGTATCTTGAGACTACAGAGTTCTCTAGTCTAGACAACAGTACAGGCAGAGCCAGTCAGTTCTCCTGATGGGGCAAAGGACACCTTTCCCCTTAATACTAAGGAAGAGTGATGTGGTATTGTACTGATTTTATTCTTTTTGGTGTTTTTATTGTCTTAAGCTGAGTTTTCATGGTGAAACACTGTCCATGGTCAGGAGGGTAATGAAGAAAGTGAACAGGGAAGACAGAACAGAGCATGACAACATTAAAATGAAAGACAATAACTGCTTGTCACAATCAGTTTTTTTTTTTGTATTTGTTCTGTGATTTCACTTGTTCCTTGATATTTAGGCTTACTTTCCAAAAAACAAAAAGACTGTCTGGAACTTTACAAGAAATTCTCCAATCTAAATATTTTAAAGTGTATCACTTTATCAAAAACTTATAGGGTCAAATAAAGCTCCTAGCGAGAGGAGATCTGATGACCAGGTTACCGCATATGCTAAAAGGGCCTGACACGGATAAAACAGACACAGTGTGGGGTTGAACAATCCTCTAATTTGAGGAATAGTGCTGCTCTTCCTACTACTGGACCTCTCTGTTTTGGTCCCGAACACTTCAGTACCAGCTTGGTCCCAGGTACCTTAGCTTTAGAGGGCTTTCTGTGTACTTTGCAGGTGTCATTATTGTAGAACCTGGTGGCATCTTATTGACTTCTTACATTAAATCAGCATGTTGCATTCCTTCATTTGTTGTGACCTCAAGGAAATTATTTGTAAATTATGTTGGGGCTTCAATAGTGTAGTCTGGCAAAGAGGTTGTGCATAATGAGAAGTGAAAATATTTATTATCTGGCTCTGCAGAAGTTTGTCAGCCTCTGGCAAGGAAACTGAGAAAACATGGGTTGTGCTGTATCTCAGTCCACTTGGGCTGCAAAATAAAATAAAATCAGGATGCATATAAATAGCAGAAATTTATTTCTTACAGTTCTAGAGATTGAAAAGTCTAAACACAAAGCTCTTGCAAATTTGGTATTTGGCCAGGGCTTACTTCCTTTAGGTGGTGCTTTTTAGTAGTATTTTCATGTGGTGGTGTGAAGAATCTCTTTCTCTGGCTTCCTTTAGAAGACCAGTAATCCCATCCATGAGGACTCTGTACTCATCTCCTGATCACTCCTGACAATTCCACTGTATAGTGCTATCACCCAGAAGGTTAAAATTTAAGCATTTAAATTTGAGGGAAGACAGAAATATTCAGATCATGAATTTAGACTCTTAATTTTGACTAACTTAGTCACTGTGGTGTGACTTAATAATCACTAATGAGTGTGACACGGTGGAAGGTAACAGATGTGAAAACAGGTGACAGTGACATGGTGACTAGAAACTATAACTTGGTGACTGTGACTATGGATTGGTAATTGTGTACTGGTGATAAGAAGCTGTTTGGATCCTCAAAGTCTTAGAAACATCAAGTATCCTGGGCTTATGGAAGTGTGATAGTTAACTGATTGCATCACACTGAGTAAGGAACGCCTAGCTAAAGTGGATCAGTTTACTTCTCAGTGTAACTGGGGATTTGTTGAAGACAAAAAAGCCATCTTAAAGTAGCATGTTACCTGAATAGTGTCAAGGGGAAATGAAGGCTCGCTTCTGTTCTTTGGAGGAGCTCCAGTCTTTGTCCTCACCTTGAATGCTGTTTCCCAGCTTCCAGCGCTGACTCTTCAGCCTTCCATTGCAGACCTTTTGCTCTCCTGATGAGACCCCACCATAAGCTCCAGGATTTTGACTGGATCTTTTGGTTCTCCAGTGCACAGACAAACCTTTTGCACTCTCCCACAACTGACTCTGTGCGTGGCCTTTGTAAGCCCACATTGTAAATTCTTATGTATTTTTATATCCTCCATGAAATCTGTTTCTCTAGTAAGCACTGACTGATATAGTCAGCAAGATTAATTTTCCAGCCTTCTCAACAATCATGATAACTCCTCTACTTGACGAACCATAGGGCAAAACCCTACTATAATGCTCAACCAGGTGAGCCTAAATTTCTATAATTATGGGAAAGGCAAGGATTGGTTTGCAGTGACTTACATAGAAATGTTTTTAAAGGAAATGGAATTTAATGTTGTAAAGAAATGATTTATGTGAAAAAATGAAATCTCAGTGGCCCTCAAATTTTCCTTCCTCTGCTAAACTGTATTTGTTATATCACCTCATGCCCATTGAGATTTTTGACTGTGGCTCTTATTTCCTTTGCATCTTAAATTTCCTCTGATAATCTTCCTAAGGACAGACACATCTTTATCTCAGATTGTGTTTTTATAGATATTACTCTCCCCTAAAGACTCATTAAAAGTTTTAGGATTGGGTTTATAATGACATTAGTCAAGCAGAGTGTATTGCAAGGAACATGAGAATTCTTGTTAGAAAAAAATCATTTTTTATTATATTAACCATAAAATCCATATGCTCTATGCTGTATGTGGGTGGAGTGGTGGAGTGGAATAGATTTCTGTAATGTCTGTAGGAAGGAGAAGTACACCTCTGCGGGAATAGCAGTGTCACAAATGCCAGACTTCTTAGATGTAGAGGTCAAAGAATACCTTTAAAAAAAAGATAAGAATATTGCCATGTAGTGCCTCAAGCATTTGGGATAGTAGTCAATAGTTAATTTTAATGTATGTCATGGTTCTTGGAAGACAGCACATTTGGTCCCTGAATACCTTTTCCAACAATATAAAGCCCCATTTTCAATGCCCCAAAATGGCTGCTGATAGAAGGTGTTTTCAGTTCTAAGAGGTTGAACATTTGAATATTCTTTTCCTGCAGATGTTGCCTTAAAATAGAAAAATTGGCTTTCATATTATTTCGGGACAGGACAGTAACTAAATGTGAGAGATTAATATGCTGGTGGTTTCTACTATTCACTGAAGGTACAAAAATATGACATGTTTAACCATCAATCTTCAGGAATCTTCCAGTTTAAGAAATTGAATAAGAATACATGGTAGGACACACCAGCAAAAATTAAATGAAACAATGACAGTAGTAACTGCTGCCCACGTGCTGTTCTCAATGGCTTCTGAGGAAAATACTCCAACAGTCTGTACAGAGCCCCTGTGGAACAAGTGCCAAGGGTGCATTGCAAGCAGCTTCAGATTACAACATGCTTAGAAAATAATATACTTATGATGTACTGAAAGGAGCAGCACATATGTATGATGTCTCTTTGTAGAATATAACAGATGAAATAAATTTTACAATTTTTTGTATAGAACATCAGTTAAAAATACTCTAGTATTATTTGGAATTGAAGAAATAAGTGTAAGGAAAGCTGCAATTGGTGATCCTAAAGTTTCAGCTTACAGTCGCTTCAAGGATAAAAACTAAGATGGATAGCAGACAAATTATGCTAAGGCCAAATAATGTAGTTTTTTGCATATATTCTTCCTTATAGCCATAGAAAATGATCACCTTGTTATCTTAAATAAATCATGAAGTCTAAGTAGAATATCCAGGGGGATTAGCATATGTAGTACAGTAAGTGCTGTGGAATGGTTTTATAGACGTAATTAATAATTCTCATTTTATATTTCTTCTATATCACTAAACTAACAAATGTTGATTATAAAATATTGCAAATATTAGAGGTGTATGGACTTTCAAAAATGAAAGCCACCTGCTGTGGTCTGAAGGGTCTGTATGAACCTAAGATTCCTATGCTGAAGTCCTAACCCCCAGGGTGATGTGGCTGTAGGGTAGACCTTTGGGAGATGCTCAGGCCATGAGGCAGAGTTTTCCTGAATGGGACTGACACCATTATTGAAGAGGCCAAGGAAGCTGCCTCGCTTCTTCCATGTTTAAGGACATTGCAGAAGGCGACATCTGTGAGCTGGAAAACAGCCCTTCCTGCATGCTGGACCTGTAGTGCCTCAATCCTGTACTCTCTGGCTTCCAGAACCATGAGAAGCTGATTTCTACTGTTTGTGACTCACAAGGTTGTGATTTGCAAACTTTGCTGTAGGAGTCTCATAGTCTAAGACACCCTGTTCACGATTATTTACCACATAAAGAAAAATTCTGTTAGGATTTGACATATGGTCCCTGGATTTTTCCCCATAGATAGACTAAACATAATACTTGATTTTTTCTCATTCACTGTAGTTTTAGTTTAAAGCACATATTACCTTTAGAGTTATTCTAGTCATAAAACAGTCAATTAATAAATAAATCAGGGATGTGAGTTCTTACTAAAATACTATGGAGACATTTTCACATGTGACATCTCATCCCAGTGAGAAAGAAATTTTGTTCTCACTCTTAAAAGTTAGGATATTGGCTTAGAAAACTGCTTATATTTGCTGAAATTTGGTATAATTTTACATTGCAGAACTGGATGAGAATCTCTGTTCCTCTACCATTAAAACTCATGTATATGAGGTTGTTCAAACACCATAGTGAATATTTAAAAATAAATCACAGTAAAAAGAAACATTGTCTCTAATACCCTCAAAATACCTCCCCTCCTTCATACACACTTTTCCTATCATTCTTCCCCCTTTCTGAAGCAGTTCTGGAAGTCCTCTCTCATGAGTGTTTTTATCTGCATTGTTTTGGTTGCCTCAGTGTCATGAATCCATTTAAAAAATTTATGTTTCAAGGTCATTTTGACTCTGTGGAAGTGTTGGAAGCTACATAGTGCCAGATCCAGTAAAGACACACCAACATATGCAATAATATTTTATTTGACAAATTGTATAAATTGTTGATCAATAAAGTTTGGCCATAAAATATAATGAATGCTGAAATTTGAAAAATATTATGGTAAAAGACAAATAGTCATTAGTGTCCCTCAAAATACTCCCCTTGGATTTAAAAACATTTACCTACTGTTCTTGGCAATTTATGTTCTATTGTAGCAAGACTTTTAAAAATTAAAATACGTATAGTGTCCTTTGATCATCCCTTGTATGTCCATTAATGGGATAAATTTTTACTCCTGCAATGTGAGAAGGTATTTCAATTTTTGGTATCTAATTTTCCAATTCTTTTTTTACCATATTGTTGAAATTTTAAACTCTTTATTGTATGAATAATTGTCATATGGATATGCTTTTTGAGTTTCAATAAATCATGCCATTCTGGGCCTCAAATTGTCATCTGTTAAATGAAACAATGATCTATAAAGTACCTTCCAGTCTAGTACTGTGTGGTGGAAAAACACAGACAATGTTTGTGAGAAATATTGGTAGAAGAATTGAACTGTTATCCTTAAAAACATCTTTGGGCTACATGTAGTCTTACAACATATGTATATTCTCTTTTATGCAACCTGGAACTCATTTCCCCCCTAGCTGAAATCAGCTGTGCCATCTTAGTCATATTTATTCTCTTAATTGATTAAACTTATTAGAAAGTTAAATGCAACAATGCCTCTGATAGTTCTCACATGTCTTCCGAAGTGTCTAGTATCCTCCAGCAGTTGGTGTGATTTCATACTTGAAAATCACTTGTGATACTGTTTCATCTACAGATATAGCTCAATTAAAAAAGGAAGGGAAGTTAGGAAACATGCAGCTTTGTGCACTTCTGTCTTTGTATAAAAGTACCAGTTTTACTAAGTTTTACTAAGTTCAGTTTAGAACTTTAGAAAAATAGGAAAAATCACTTAAAACTTTGTGAGAAATGAAAACTCAGAGAAATGAAAACCTAGAGAAATGATGTAGTCTATATATTTCTTTCAAAAGAATGGGAATTCTTTCCTCTTAGCTCTCTGTTTCTAAAGAACACCCACTAGTGATATACAAAGCAAATATCTACCTACTTTAATGCTCTCCTCATTAAAATATGAAAATCTGCTTAGGCATTCAAGGGTTAATTTCTAATTAAAAGAATGTTAAGTTGCTTTGAAGAAATGAAAGCAATAATTAATATTCAGTTAATTCTGTAATAGACTCTACAGCCAGTTTTATCTGGAGAAGGAAAAGAAGCTATTATTTCAGTTCACTGAGCAGCTTTTATGAGATGAGTGAAATTTTAGTGTCTCCACTCAGAGGACAGTCTTTGTGAGCAATACTGAAAATGAAAGATTGGGCTTTATTACTGTACATTTCTCCAAAGTCTCATATATTATCTTACCTATTACAGATGGGAAGAAGTTGAGTGTTGTGTTCTTTCTAGCTCTATTCATAGTTCTGAAATTTGGAAAGTAATAATAAGTAACTCTAGATTTTCCCTCTTTTCTTGGTTGTATTCCAGGTTGGAGAGAACAGAGACAGACAAGTTATTACTAAGTTTCAAGCAAAGTAATACCAACAGGGATTGGCCTTATAAATACCATTTTGAAGTTAAGTATTAACTTCTAGGTTGTTTTCTAAGAGCTACTCATACAGTAAACGCAAGGTCAGATATTTGTCTGACAAGGAGACCAGGTATTAAAGACTGTAATGAAGAGTATATACCTATATTTTGTGTATGGCCAGATGGTACTTGGGTGTCTACAAATATTTAAATTTCCATATTTCATTCTTTTCTACTTTGCAAAGCAAGTTAATAATCATCTGTTATAGTTTGTGTCTAGATGTCCCCCAAAATTCTCATGCTGTCATGGAGGCAGCTGAATCTAGCATTTGTGATTGGCTTGTTGTCTGGTGCTGGGATTGGTGGTATGTGTGTTGCATCACGCAAGGATGGGGAGCCAGCATACAATATAAGAGAGGGAAAGAATTGTGCTTTTCCCCCTTTTGCCCTTTTAAAAAAAATTATTTACAGAAAATAAAACAAGAGGACAGAATAAAGCAGATCAGAACAATGCAAGCCACACAGCATTTCACAAGACAATTGGATATCAACAGTAGCTACCCTAATGTTTCTTTCTTTGAAATAGTTGAGCATAGCTTCACACACAATAATATCAAACATAACAAAATAGAATAAAACCACTCAAGAGAATGAAAGTATTACAAGACATTGTGAACCGAATATCAGAAAATGAACAATGGCTACTATAATATCTAATTTGCCATAAAAATTGTCTATGCTATCATACATATTAAAATCCATTAAGGTACAACATGGTAGAAGTAATGGTAGTAGAAGAACAAAACCATGTCAGGACTTCAAAGCAAGATGATATTAAATTAGAAATAGCTGCTATAATGTCTTGTTTTCTTCAAAGTAATTGTTCATACAATAACACACAATAAGGTCAAACAAAACAGAATAAAACCATTCCAACCAATGAATGAAAACATTAAATGACTTCAAAGCAATATAATGGAAAACCATGATTACCATAAAATCTTATATACTCTTACCATTTCTTACACTAGGGAGACTATATGGTATTTATACATGTGAGTTAGATTTATTTCACTTATGAGTATGGACTCAAGTTGTATTCATTTATTTATAAATATCTCAAAGTGACTATTCTTTACAGCTGATTAGTACTCCATTGTATAAAAGTACCACAATTGTTTATCCATTCCTCAGTTGACAGACACTTAGGTTGTTTCCAAGATCTGGTTATCACAAATTGTGCTACTATAAACATGGGTGCACATATATCACTGTGGTATGATGTTTTCAGTTCTTATGGGAATATGCCTTAAAGTGGAATAGCTGGGTCAAATGGGACTTCCAACCCCAGCTTTTTGAGGAATCTCCACACTGACCTCCACAAGGTTGCACCAGTCTACACTCCCACCAACAGTGCAGAAGAGTTCCTTTTCCCCCACAGCCTCTCCAACATTTGTTGCTGGTAGTTTTGTTGATCCTGACCATTCTTTCTGGAGTGAGATGGAATCTCAGTGTGGTTTTAATTTGCATTTCTCTAATGACCAATGATGATGAACATTTTTTCATGTATTTATTTGCCATTCATATTTCTTCATCTGAGAACTGTGTGCTCATCTCAGATTCTCATTTTTGGATTGGGTCTTTGAATCTTGGGGCTCTATTTTTTTTAATTGTTTATAAGTTCTAGACAGAATTCCTTTGTCTGAGGGACTAAGTTCACTAAGATTTTTTCCCAGTTTGTGGGTTTTATTTTCACTATGCTGGAGATTTCTTTGGACATGCAGAAACTCTTTAATAAGATGTGATCCCAGTTATTGATTCTGGAAAGTATTTCCCATGTGGTTTGGTTCTTGTTCATGAATTTTCTACCTACCCCATTGTCTTCAAGATTTTCACCTACTTTGTCTTCCAACAGGCTTAGTGTTTCTGTTTTAATATTTAGATCTTTGATCCATTTAGATTTTAGTTTAGTACATGGTGATAGGCATGGGCTTAATTTTAGTTTTTGGCATATAGAAAGCCAGTTTTTACAGCTCCGTTTATTAAACAGACTATCGTTATTCCAGTGAACATGCTTGGCCCCTTTATCAAAGATAAGGTGGCTGAGCATGTTTGTAGTTATATCTTCTAGTCTATTCCATTGATCTTCAGATCTGTTTTTATTCCAGTACCATGTTGATTTTATTACAGTAGCTTTGTATTATACCTTCAAGTCAGGATTGTGAAGCCTCCTGCCTTGGTTTTGCTGCTTAGAATTGCCTTTGCTACTCTAGGTCTTTTCTGGTCCCAGATGAATTTTAGGAGTGATTTCTCTAGATCTATGATATATGTTAGTGGTATTTTCATTGGGATTGCATTGAATCTGTACAATTTTGGGAGAATGGTCATTTTCACAATATTTATCCTTCCTATCCATGAACAAGGGATGTCTTTCCATTTTCTGAGGTCCTTTTCAATTTCTTTTTCAGGGTATTATAATTTTTCCTGTGTAGTCTTTTACTTCTTTCATTACATTAGTTCCTAAGTGTTTAATTTTTTTAGATGGTTTTGAGAAAGGTGTGGCTTCTTTTATTTCTCTCTTGGGGATTTTACTGTTAGTGTATAGGAATGCTATTGATTTTTTGAGTATTGACTTTGTATCCAGCTACATTGCTGAATTTATTTATTATATCTAGGAATCTTTCAGTGAACTTTTGGGGGTCTTCTATGTAGAGTATCAGGTCGTCTGCAAATAATGATAGTTTAACTTCCTCTTTTCCTATCTTTACCCCTTTTATTTCTCTCTTACCTAACTGCTCCTGCTAGTATTTCCAGTACTAGGTTGAATAGGAGCAGTAATGAGGGACATCTTTGTCTTGTGCCTTATTTTAAGGTAAAGGAATTTAGTTTTTGGCCATTTAATATGATGCTGGCTGTTGGTTTGTCATAGATGGCCTTTATCGTATTGAGGTAAAGACCATCTATTCCAATTCTCTGTAAGGTTCTTATGATGAATGGGTGTTGGATCTTATCAAAAGCTTTTTCTGCATCTATAGAAATGATCATGTGATTCTTACTTTTGGCTCTGTTGATATGGTGGGTTACATTTATTGATTTATATATGTTGAACCATCCCTGCATGCCTGGGATGAATCCCACTTTGTCATGGTGTATAATCTTGATGATTTGCTGCATCCTGTTTGCCAATATTTTATTGAGAATTTTTGCATCTATGTTCATTAGGGAGATTGGCCTGTAGTTTTTTTTTTTTTTTTTTTTTTTTTTTTTTTTTTTTTTTTTTTTTTTTTTTTTTTTTTTTTTTTTTTTAGTTGGGTCTTTCTCAGGTTTTGGTACTAGAGTAATATTTGATTCCAGGAATGACTTAGGGAGAATTGCTTCCCTTTTGGTTTCATTGAACAGTTTGAGGAGTATTGACATTAAGTCTTTGTATTTCTTGTAGAATTCTTCAGTAAATCCATTTAGGCCTGCACTCTTCTATGTTGCTAAGAACTTAATTACATTTTCAATTTCATTAATATAAATTGGGTTATTCAGTAGTTTTACATCTTCTTGATTGAGCTTTGGTAGTTCATATGTTTCTAGGAATCTGTCCATTTCTTCTGTGTTATCGAACCAATGACAGTACAGGTTTTTGAAATAGGTGTTGATGATCTTCTGTATTTCCACAGAGTCATAGTGATTTCACCTTTTTCATTGCATATTGCATGAATTTCAGTCTTTTGTTTCCTTTTTTAAATTAGGTTGGCTAGGAGCTTATCAATTTTATTTATTCTTTCAAAAAATCAACTCTTTGGTTCACTGATTCTTTGTATTGTTTTCTTAGTCTCTATTGCATTAATTTTTGTTCTGATCATTATAATGTCCTCCTTTCTTTTGGCTATGGTTTGGCTTCCTATGTGTATATTCTGATGTTGTTGGATGGAGCACTCTGTATACATCTATCAAGTCCATTTGTTCACAGATGTGATTCAGTTCTGTTATTTCTTTGCTGTTTTTCTGTATAGTTGATCTGTCCCTTTGTGTCAATGGCATGTTAAAGTGTCCCATTATAATTGTGTTATTGCTTATTTGATTTTTCATTTCTGTTAATACTTGCTTTGTATAGCTGGGTGCTCTAGAATTTGGTGCATATATTTAAGATTGTTACCTCTTCCTCTTAAAGTTTTCCTCTATCTAGTATATAGTTACCTTCTTTATCTTTTTGGACAATTCTTGGTTTAAAGTTCACATTGTCTGCAAATAGAAGAGCTACACCTGCTTTTTTATTTTTATTTTTTTTAATTTTTTTTTTTTTTTTTTAGTTCCTGTTGCATGAAGTATTGCTTTCCATCCTTGGACTTTCAGTCTATGAATTTCCTTTTGGATTAGAAGGGTTTCTTGTAGACAGCATATGGTTGGATGTTGTTTCTTGATCCATTCTGCCAGTCTGTTTCTTTTAGTTGGTGTATTGAGACCATTTACATTAATGGTTATAACTGTTATATATCATTTTATTGTTGATATGTTATCTTTCTGCTGTTGTACCTTTACCTTTCCATTCTATTTGTCTGTCTTTCTTAGTGATTTTTTCCTATGTGTATCTAGAGTGCCTTTCAGTATTCTTTGTAGGGTTTTAAGTATCTTATTTCTCCATCCATTTTGAAGGACAGTTTTGCAGGATACATCAGTCTGGGTTAGAAGTCATTTTCCTTTAGGATCTGAAATATTTCACTCCATGGCCTTCATGACTTCATTGATTGTGTTGAGAAGTCTGCTGTGATTCTGATAGGTTTCTTTTATAGGTGATCTGTCTTTTTTCTCTAACATCTTTTAATATTCTTTTTTTATGTTGGATTTCTGAGATGGTGATTATTATATGTCTGGGTGTAGTTTTGTTTTGGTTATGCTATTTGGAGTTCTATATGCTTCACTAATCCATATGTCAGTTTCCGTACTCATGTTTGGGAAGTTTTCAGCTATTACTTCTGTAAATAGCCTCTTGATATCATTTGTGTTGTCCCCTTCTTTTTCATTTATCCTTATTAATCTTATGTTGTTTTTCTTTGCATCATCTTGCAACTGTTGAATTGTTATTTCCTGATTTCTTGGTATTTTTAGAAAATCTTTCCTTTCCTGTTCACTAGCTGCAATCTTATCTTCCAGGTCTGAGACTCTATCTTCACTTTTGTTGAGGTGGTTTTTGCAACTTTCAATAGAATTTTTGATTTCCTGTATATCTCTTTGAATTTGCTTCATGTATTCTGTTTGTTTCTTTATTGTTCATTCTGGGATTCTAACTTTTTGCATTGTTCCTCTAATATTTTAGATGTGTCTTCTTTAGATGTGTTCACAATTTATTTCACTACTTTTATCACTTCTTCTTTTATCTGGGAGATTATTTCAGATTTGAGTTCCTTCCTAGCTTCCCATACTTGCTTCTTTATTTGAGTTGATATCATTTCAGGTATTTCAGGTGTACGACTAGTATTTTCTTCTATGTAAGTGGCTCCCAGGCTTTATTGGTATTGCCTGGAGGTTTGAGATTACATTTTGGTCTTTTATTTTGTTATTTTCCTGTATTTCCATGTTTCAAGTGATGTTCCAAAACTTTCCCTGGGTGTTTTGGAAATCACCTCCTGTGCCTTCAGCTCCTGGGACTCATGGGCCTTGGTTCCCCTCGTGGCATTGGCCTAGCTCTCCTGGTTGAAGAAGGTCACTGGGCATGGTCCATTCAAGCTCATGAAACCTCTCAAGGCTAGTCCAGTGTCATAGGGGGCTGGATGGGCACCCAAGCACTGGGAATGATGTCCCAAACTCTCTGCAGGCCAATGCCAAGAAGCTGGGACTCACTTCGTGGTGCAGGCCTGGCTCCCCTCTCAGTCCAGGACTAACTCCAGTCTCTGCCTGGGCCTGGTCCCCTGGTTAAATGACAGTTGCTGGGCATGGTCCACTTAAGCCAGTGAAACCTCTGGAGTCTAGTTTAGTGTTCTAGGGGGCTGGGCAGACACCTAAGCACCTTGAGTGATGGTCTCAAACTCTTCTCGGGCCAGCGTCCATGAGCTGGAACTCCCCTTGTAGCACAGGCCTAACTCCCCCTGCCCTTTTTTCTTGTTGCTTGTAGCCTATGAGTGGTTGCCCATCAGCAACACCATCCTGCCTTGGAGGCAGCTGCATATTGAATGAAACCTCCAAAAACTAAGCTAGATAAACTTTTACTTATGAATGGAAATGGATTATGGTTTGGAATGGTTGTTAGTGTTTTAATACACAAAAATAACCTCCAAGACATTTATTAGGAAAAGTAACTATTCTTGAGAGGCTCCATGCTTGCAAATTTATGAGTACATCAGGCCACTCTATCTAATGGTGGTAGATCCAGTATTATAACTCAGTTTTGTGTTATCTGTCTTCAAAGCTCTCCTTGTTAAGGATTTTCTTCATTGCCCTTCTGCCTATTCATGTTTGCTTCTTCAGAGAAACAGGGCTTTAATTTATATACTGTATTAAGCTAAATGCATGCTGTCAAACATGTGTGAAAATTGTGTCTGATCTTATTCTTTATTTTTACCATCTGTGTAAAAATATATTGTATTTGCTATTGCCTGCCATTCTTTTTACCTATTTTCAGTAAAAAGAAGTGCCATTTTGTCTAATCAAGTTATTTATATGAATTGTTAGAAAAATGAAAAGCTATACTGGCTGTTCTTAAGATGCATTAAATTAAATTATTTGCAAAAGTTATGTGCATTCATAAGGCTGTTTGCAAAGTTTTTCTGCTGCATGGGTAGTTGCTGTGCAATTTCCAGAAGATGCTTTATAATGTAACAAAGATCAAGAATGTCTACTAAGACAGACAGTATTTCAAAAGTAAAGTTGTATTTTGTGTCTGGTCAGTGTCACAGAATAATATCTTCCAGGTTTATTTATGTTCTTAAAATCAATGTGACTTTCTTCTCTTTAAAGCTGAGTAGTACCCCACTGTGTAAATACTATACAGCACATTTTCTTTCTCCATTCATCCTGTAGTGGGAACATAGGTTGATTGCATATCTAGGCTATTGCAATACATTGTGATGAACATGAGAGTGTAAGTGGCTCCTTGGTTCCCTGCTGCATATCCTTTGGATATAAACCTGAAGTAAAATTATTAAATAACATGTAGTACTGTTTTTAATTTTTAAAGGAGAATTTATGTGTTAAGCTCACTGACATGGAATCTAAAACAATTTGAGCTCATAAAATTGGGAAGAATCATTGTTGCTAATATCTGGGGTTGGGGGATATAGATGTTGAGCAATGTTTGGTTAGAAAGAATAACTTCTAAAATCTATTTTACAGAATGTTGGCTGTAGTCTACAATAACATATGCTTGCAAATGGCCAAGATATTAGGTCTTAATTATTTCCATACAAAGAAGTAATTATGTGAAGTGATGGATATGCTGACTTGATTTAGTCATCATATAAGGTATCCATACATCAAAAATAACATTGTACTTTGTAAATATATGCAACTTTTTATTTGTCGATAAAAAAGTAAAATTGTTGAAACATGTATCAAATTATCACAGCTTGGTTTAAAATAAAATGAGAGTTCAATGTGTTTGCACAGTGAAGTAGTTTATGTAATTTTAGGCAGAAATTCAGGACACTAAAGATAAACTAATGTCATAAGAGAACTAAAAAATAACAAAACATTTTGAAATATGAAGAGTAACTCTAGCAATGAAAACTTTGTTATTAGCACAATTTGCAACAGCCTTGAAACTTTTAACAACCTGGTAATATCATAGTCTATGGAGGGTCAAATCAGGAATGGGCTCAAACAGACCATGGGAGCCACATGAGTGCCTGGCATGCCAAGAGTCATAGCTCGTGAATAGTTACAAAGTTGTGTACTTCTTAAGGAGATTTGCAACACTGGAGTTTGATAATAATTGCTTTATTGTTTGTTCATGCTAAAACAAGAGCCTTAAAGACAGCCTCTAAAAGAGTCTCTAATTCGTTGCTTCTCTGAGTGCTTTGTAGTTGACATTTTTCCTGGGTCCAGGCTTTCCATGCATGGCACTGACAGTTTTCAAGTTATACTGAAATTTAAACACAGAATAAAATTGTACACAAAGCTCTTGTATACCTGTAATAGCTCCAGTCTTCTGAAAACCTACTTCCTAGTCTAAACTGATGTACCTTAAACGCCACCATAGTAACAGTCATAAGTGTGGAATCTCTTACATGCTTTCTTGCAGGGTAAAGGGGACCTTCTGGTCTCCAGTGATTCTTCTCTAGCCTTCTAACACTTTTATCCTGACAAAGCAGGTGGGTTTTTTTATATGCAAATTAAGCTGTTTTAGAAGTTGTAGTTTTTAAGTCCTTAAGTGATCTGCTCATTTTATAAATTCCTTATAAACTTTTAAATAATGCAATTTTTGTAGTTGTCATTATTATCCCCAATTCCTTAAAATATTATGGTTCATATTTTAAATGCTATGAAGTTAAGAGCATTTTCATTTGTGTCATTGTTGCATACAGTGCCAGTTAGTAGAGGCATTTTGGTTACCAGGGTTGAAAAATGAGCAGCACATTTCATAATGCTGTAATAGTTAAAACACTTGTTTCTACCATAAATAATGTAGTGCAAGGAGGCATGTTATCTTAGATCAATAAAGTAAAATAAATTATAACAATATACCTGCCCTAAGTGTTACCTGGAGGAATTCATTATGGATAGGAAATCCTGGGCATCAGGATTTCTCAATTTATCTGTTTTCTTGCTATGAAACTTTTACTTGCTGTATTGACTTTTGTAGTTTAAAACTGCTGTAGTTGTTTTTCTTTCAGGTTTGTTCATCCTCCAGTTTTAAGTGCTTAACTAAGATTTTCCAGCAATGGAGGAAATAGTTTTGTTGGGATAACATTGTGTTCTTTTTAAAAATTCAACTTTGTAATGTTTAGGGAGCACAGAATTGTGTTCGTCTGCTTCAGTTATGTACCGATATTTTCCATATATTTTATCTACCATACACAGACACAGTTGGTGTGCACTTAGCCTTCTACACATCACACTTGGGATTCTATTTTAAGGAGGATGTAATGATATTCTTCCCTCTGAGATCAGAATGAGGGTCTTGGATGCAAAAGAAGGTGAAATTGAAAGCTTGTGGAGTCAACTGGAGTAGAGTTTTGATGATGCTATAACAAAACCAACCCATGTGCATTATTTTCTATCCTTTGTTAATCTGTGTGCTTGTTGGTTTAACAAGTAAACAACCTAGAGTTTCTAAAAGGGAATCCCAAGTGTTTCCTGAACAACATATGTGATAAACTGCAGTCATAGCCACGAATCTTTGGGGATCGTATAAACAGTTTCAATGCTTCTTATTCTTGTAAACATTGTATTAAGTTTTGAGTTCAAAATTCCCTTTGTTATTTTTACTGTATTCCTGTAGGTTATGTTTCAAAGCAATGCATTTTTTAAATCTGTGTGGAAGTGCATCCAATTACAGGCATATTTCCGGGCATCTTACTCAACTAAAACAGTCGCTAGATTTCGTAGATAGCAGTGAGGGAAACTGCAGTTTGGTAACTGTTACTGTGAATATGAATGTGTCACAGTTAAGTTTTATTTTATTTTGTGTTTTCCTAAAATGGACAGTTAATTATTTTCCAGATTTTCTTATTTTCTAATATAAAAAATCAAAGTTTATGTGTTACTCAAAATATTCTTTTGCATGATCTATAATTTATTAATGAGCTTTTTAAATTTAATTTTTTATTTTTAATTAATATTGTTTGCAGTCATTATTTTGTTCCCTGTGGGGAGTTGGTGCTTCCCCACAACTCAGCTCAATTCTTCTTTCATTCTCCTTGCTCCATATCTCAATCTTCTTCCCTTTTACAAAAGAGCCATCACACCATTTCCTATTGTTTACCTTTTATTTTACTTTTCAACTTATTTATATTTTGGGTTTCTCCTGTAAAGGAACCCATGTGAGATTTAAGTTTGTGTCTCTGATTTATTTCACTTAACATCATGGTCTCATATTGCATCTCTTTTCCTACATGACTCAAGTTCATTCTTTGTGGAAGAGTAGTACTTGCTTGTGTGTAAATACCACAATGGTTTTATCCACTCGTCTGTTGATAGGCACGTAGGCCACTTCCAAGGTTCAGTTATTATGAGTTACACTGCTGTAAACATACATATATATATATATATATATAATCACTAGCATGATGTTTTTAACTCCCTCAGAAAGATACATTGAAAGGGAATACCTCAGTCAAATGGAATTTCTATTTTTAGTGTTTTCTAGACTCTGTGTACTGATTCCTATAGTGACTGTACTAGTGTACAATACAGTCTTTTCCTCAAGTTTTGTTAGCATCCTTTATTTGACTTCATGATAGCTGTTTTTCTTGGCAAAAAATGAAATCATAGTATTGTTTTAGTTTGCATTTTTAATGGCCAAAGAAAAGGATCATTTTTCATGTGTTGATTGAAAATTTGTACTTTTTCTTCTGGGAATCATCCATTTATTCCAGTTGCTTATTTTTTGGTGGAGTCTTTAATCTTGAGAGTGTCTAATTTTTTTGAGTTTTTACTTATTCTCAATATTATTTTTGTCCAAGGTATAGCTTTCAACATTTTTACCATTCTGTGGATTGGTAAAACAACCCAATGTGTTGTTTCCTTTGCTCTATAGAAGCTTTTAACCTGATGCAATCCTATTTGCTGATTCTTAAGTTTATTTCTTGTGCAATTGTGATCCTTACCTATGTCTATGTCTTCAAGAGTTTTACCTATGTTATCTTCCAGCAAAAAAAGTAATACTGTCTCAATATTTAGATCTTTGGCACATTAATTTTACTTCATGGTAAGAGACATGGTTATAGATTCAATCTATCCTGGTTCTCTTCTCGTTTTATATGAATGCTAGGATTGTTTTCTCTGGTTCTCAGAGGAGTCATGTCAGCGATATTTTTATTGTGATTGCAGTAAATCTTTATTTCAGTTTTAGAAGGATGATAATTTTGACAATATTGGTTATATCTACCCAGGAACATGGAATATCTTTCCAGTTTCTGGGGTCTTCTTTGATGTCCTTTTTTCAAATATTGTAGTTTTTATGTGGAGGTCTTTCATTTTTTTTGGGTTATATTAATTCTTAAGTAACTATTCTTGATGCTATTGTGAATGATGTTATTTTCCTAATTTCTTTCTTAATGAGTTCATTATCAGTGTACAGGAGTGCTACTGATTTTTGTGTGTTGATTTTGAGGTATTGTGATCATAATTCAATTCTGAGATACCTCATTAAGCAAGTTGTAAATGTAACTTAAATTTTGAATGTTTGTTTTCTTTAAGTTACATTTTTGTTATGATTTTTAATTCTAGGAGTATTGGTAAAGAACATGATCTATGTGATATCAATTTTTCTCACTTGTTTAAGATTATTTTTATTGTCTAATGTTGTAAACTCAAAGAAAATAAGAGAAAAGAGCAAAAAGATTAAAATGGAACTGATAGTAAAATCATAGGTAGCAAGTGTTAGTTTTTTGCAAAAGCCAGCCAAATAATTCCCTGGTAAGATTGATTAAGAAAAAAGAGAAATAAGAAATAAAATATTGGTGTCATAATTACAGACTGAGCAGATAGTTAAAAGATCATATAAAATTCTAAGAACAACTTTATACAAAAAGTTAGAAATTGTCCAATTATTAAAAAATAATATAGTGTAGAGAATCTAAGAAAGTAACAGAATACTGTACATTGATATTTTTATATGAAACAAAGAAATTAAATGATAAAGTATTCTCAAAAAGAGAATTTCAGGCCTAGATTTTTAGTAGGAATTGCTTCTAAATTTTCAAGGAATAGGTAATCCTAATATTATACGTAGTTTTAACAGAAGAGATTTATCATAAGCCATGTTGTAGTCTATTTGGATGATTGGCTAATGGCTTTAGGTTTTCATAAATGAGGATTTCAGACTCACCGCAGCACTGATAGCACAGAAGCAGTTACATACCAGGTACCTGAATCTGGACAGTTTTACCTTGACAGTGGCTTTCTTTGTTCTCTATTCTGGTTGAGCACAGATCCCAGAAAAGCATATGCTGGGTGATCAGGATCCCAGAACTCCTGGACATCTGCCTTTTTCATTGTCCTATAGCAATGGAATGTAAAGCACAAATGCAAACCTGTTGTGAGCTGGTGAAGCTAGAGATTCATCACATGTGTGGGGCTAAAGCAAGCAAGGCCAGAAAAACAGAGAGATCAAATTAAGCTATGTAAACAAGTTGTCCCAGCACCAAGAAGGCAGGGACCCAGGCCTGCCAAGCAATCGGTTGCTAGGCAGAGGGGCTGAAATTGACATCATCTTTCCCAGTATATAAATAAAGGTGCTACAGTGGTTGAGCAGTTCCTCTCCTCCCATCAGGAGAGTAAGGGCTCCACCTGACCCCAGCGTTGTCTTTTCTTTATTTTCTCATCCTCTCCTGGTCCTTAACCCCAAGAATCTCAGGAGCCACATTGGGTCACAGCACAAGCCTTGTATGTAATTTCAAATGTTCCTGCAGTCATATCAAAAAGCAGAAAAAAATCAGATGAAATTAATCTTCATAATACATTGTATCACACAAGGAGCCAAAAGTTAATAATATCTTCTATGTTATTTTTCTTGGTTTCAATAATCTTGTCACTTGCACCTTGTCTAATTAGTCAAGAGATAAGCCCCATTTCCAGCCCCTAACCATGTCACGTGGTGAGCGGCTACTACTAAAAGCTTTGGAGGATCTCAGGTGGGCAGTGAGGGAAATCACAGGTGTCTGATTTGCTCTTTCTTCCAAGGAGCTAGTACAGGGCTTGGAGCTCAAAAGTATTTGATGAAGACATTAATTTTAATAGGCCCTTGACAGCATTTATAGCTAAAGAAGAAGCTGGGAGTCTCAGAATGGTTCCGCTGAGCAATGCAAGTGGCCGGAGTGCTTCGGCCGCAGCAGCGCTCCTCACTAGCTACACAACTAGAATTTAAAAACCATGTTACAGAAATTTCAATGGCCCACTGAATCTCATTAGTGAACAGATTTGAAAGGAAGCCTTTGAATATAGAAGACTGCAGCATGTTTTTATGAAGGACCAGCAGGTAGTAATGAGGGGGGATGATGTCACCTGGTGGTGTAGTAATTGCATTTAGAAGGTTTTCTTCACCATCACATTACAAGTATCCCATAAGATACGTTGCAACTGATGATCCAGTATGTAAATTACTTGGACCCTTGATTTTATGACTTTTTTCTTTTGCTATTTTGTCATTTATCTATGTAATTACTTATTATGAATCTAGGAGATGAAATAAATTACAGACTAAGAAAGTAAAAACTAGATCAGTGGAATTTAATTACTGGAAAACCTTTATTGAAGAGCATTTAAAACTAAAACTATAATAATTACCAAATATCATTAGGAGATACAACACAGTAGAGAATCTTTTTTAAGTATAGAAAAACACTAATTATATCCAAAATAACTTTAGGAAAATAGCAATGAAAGTAGTGCAAGTAAAGCCACCTACGTTTTTCATATTATCTTCATAACATCCCTGTTGTAACTGAGAAATCCAACTTAATTTATGGAACCAGTCCGACAATACTCTTAAAGTTTGTCTGACAATATGTAATTAGGAAAGAACTGAGCTCATTTTTGAAAGCAAAAACTTAGAAATGTTATAGACTACTGTTCCTCTACCAAGATCAGCTAAGTGAATTTTAAAGGCCACCATTTAATTTTCAATTATTTAGTGAATTTTTTTCTCTAAGAACATTTTTAGATTCACGACAAAACTGAGCAGAAAGTTGCCCCACATATATCTTCTTCAATTCCAGTTTCATGAACAAACAACTCATTTTTCAGTCAAGTTTCCTGGTGAAAGACCTCAGGGTCTTCAAGAGCTGTTACAAAAAGGAGAGTGGTGTGTAATGAATTATATAATAGGCTGGGAAGAAAGTTATGAGAGTTTATTTTGTGTCTATTTTGGGCTAAATATTGAAACACATTTAAATCTATTATGGCAGGAAACTAGAAAGTAGCCTTAGCGATGGGGAGAGGAATGGAAGTAGGGGAGGAAAGGGAGAGGGAGGTAATGGGGTTGAAAATACTCGGAATACATTACATGCACATACCAGTGTATCTAAATGAATCTCCTGACTCGGTATTACTAACAGGCACTAGCAAAAGTCACATGAAGATTAGCTACTGTCTTTTAGGAGCGAGTGGTAACACAAGAAAGATGCACAGACATAGGATAGTAGATGATGAAGTGTTTTTTCATGGAGAAAGATGTCTGAGGAAAGGGAGATGAACAAGTCTGGAAGAATGAGGGAAAGCTTGGGACTCGGATTTCACTTTGAAAATCGTGGATGGAGAAGAATAAACAGGATCCAAGAGGTAAAACCAGGCAGGATGTGCAGGTACATGGAGCCCAGAGGCCGGGGAGCTCAGGGCCAAGTTCAGGGCCAAGATGGTGGAAGGTAAATTTGAGCAGCTTAAAAGTCTTGTGCTGCACACATGGACACACACACAGACACACACACATGGACACACACACAGACACATACACACGGACCCACACACACGGACACACACAGATACACACAAACAAGGGGACACACGGGGACACACACAGACACACACACATGGACACACACCTACACCTATATACATATAATCTTTTCCCTTCTTCCTTTTCTCCTTTCCCCTTTCCCAGTTGTTCTTTTCTTTTGGGCACCTCTTTGCCTTTCATTTTCACAATATCTATTGTACATTTGATCTTACTACTTTCAGTTTATTTTTTATACTAGGGAAATAATATAATATTTACAAATCTGATTTGTATTTAAAGACCACCATTTAATTTCCAATTATTTAGTGAATTTTTTTCTCTAGAACATTTTTAGATTCATGACAAAACTGAGAAGAAAGTACAGACATTTGATACAAGATAGATAACTATGCTACTAATCTCTGTTAGTTTATCAAAAAGAACAGTTTGTGCTTTCACTGTTTGATTGTTGTTTCTTCATGCCTGAATCTTATAACCTGAGCAAATGTTTCAGGGATAACAATATGCAATGTATTAAGTAGTGTTAATTTCCTCCCATAGTTTTTGAAATTCTGTATCATTTCTATCCTTTTGTTCTTCTTCTTTTTTTTTTTTAAATACAGTCCTGTGTTGGGAAAGAACAAGTTACAAAGTCACAAATTCTAGGTCTTCATTATTCAAAATAATTGAAGAATCTCATCCAGAGGCAGAAAACAAGATTCAGTTATTTCTCTAATAAATCTAGGAATGTATAAATATTGAGAGACATTTCCAAGATATAATGGATATAATGTAAAGAAACGTGGAAGGCCCAGGGAAAGAGATGAATGGCTAAAGCATAACCAAACATTCATCTTTTGTGATTGATGGAAAATATGCTACTAGAGAGGGAAATGTACAAGTTTGAAAAGAGATACAGTTGTCTTAGGTCATTGTATTAGCCAAGACAGGTTAAACTTATACCATATAATATATGCTACCCAGTTCTCTGTGTTCTAATGTGACAAACACATATTTCTAGGGAGAAATTCTGTTTATAGTTCCTTTCCCTAGCACTGGAGCTCCATGTGGTGACTCAGTCATTCAAACTACTTTGGTTTTGTACTTTTACATTCTTAGGACAAAGTCACCTCTTGATCACAGTAGTAGGAGAAGAGAAAGAGATTGGAAAACCATAGAAGATATTTTTTCACAATTGACACCTGTTGATTTTGGGTAAACTGTAGTATCTCTTCAAATTACTACAAAGGGTTTCACAAATGTAGTTTCAGATATTTCTCAACAAGATAAAAAATACTAGAAATTAGTGAGTAATCAAAGAATCAACAATAGACACATTGAAAGTGAAAATATCTACAGTGCAATTGATAGTATAAAATTCATGTTCATGTTATAGCCAAACAAAGGAACAGCTGAATATTTATGATGTAAATTTTGCTTTATTAGAAAGGTTACCATTTGGTGCAGCAGCATTACAAAGATAAAGTGATTAATTTTGTAAAGCTGTAGAAAAGAGATCTGGGATTTGAGCTCAGGTCTAGTGTGAAGCCAGAACACTGTGGGATTGATTGCTTGCCAGTGTTTTTGCTTTTTGGTTCTAGAGAATGAACCTAGCTTCATATATTAGGCAAACTCTCTACAACTGAGATATTTTATTTATCCTCAGCCTATTTATTTTGATTTTTGAGACAGAGTTTCATTAAACTGACCAGGCAGGCCTTGAATTGTGGCTCTGCACCATCATGCCGGGCAAAGCTTTGTTTTTAATCATTATATTGTGCCTTTTTCCCCCTTACTTATCTCATAAACAACTTATCAATTTAGACTGAACAGCCCAGTTATAAGAGTGTTATTAACAAATAGTTTAGGTGAGTGAAAATATGTTTAAATATTAATTTCCCTGGTTTGTGAGATGATTACATTAGATGTGGCACTTTGGATTCTTATATTTCAGATTATAAGGTAAATGATTTCTTTTTTAGATTTCATTTCCTGGTGACCTTTGTGAGGTTCCAAAGTGGAATGCAGTGTTTTATGTTAATGAGGCTACAGACATTGTAAGTAGGGACATTTCAGACCAAGTTCTGGTTCTGGACTGTATCACTTGGGACCACTTCTTGGCATCAGCTAGTGTGGAAACTGTCACTGAACACAGGGAATCTGTGCCAGTGCTTTAGCAGTATGCCAACAAATGTGCTTTCAGACACTTTCCCCAATATTTTATTGCTAAATGAGAATTATACTCAATGTTTCTATTCTGATTTGGCTATGTAATTGTCATATCATCAATATTAAAATCATTATCATTGTTGTTCATTGAAAATCTGTTTTTTACTATTCAAGTCCTTCTACTTATTATATTGACTCAGGCTAACTCCAAAAATAAGATAACAGTTATATCAGATTTACCTGTCAATTAAATGCATGTAAAATAGCTCCATGGTTGAATTTACTTACTCTATTCTAAAGACAAGAAAATTCTCCTGTGAAAAATAATAGTGGCTGAGATGAGAACAGTGTTGGAAGGTTTGAGAGGACTCTGGAGCATTTTGCTACCACACAAGTTAGAATATCATTTTCTATTAAGCAAAAAGAAAGTAGTCTAAAACAAACAAACTCTATCCTACTCAAAATACTATATTGTGCTATACAAGACATGACCCCTGCTTTAGGGGTCTCCTAGTTCATTGCTTTTCAAACTGCAGTATAACCCTGTCCCACTACAGTCTCTGATTCAGTAGTCTAAAGAATGTCTGTTCCTAATAAATATCAAGGTAAAATCCATCCTTTTGGTCTGGGGCCTACGTTTTGAGAACCACTGTGCTCAGACCTATTGCATCAGATAATCTGATGAGAGACAAAGAAATCTGTTTTAGCAAATCACTCATGTCTATGTCTTACACAGTTTGAAAATCATGGATCATGGAGAAATTCTGGATCTGGTTTAATCAGCAAAGGTCAAGTTTTAAAAAAAGAGATTCTAATCTCTTTGGCCTACTATTTAGTAAGAATCTGTTGTGTGAGTAGGGATTTGTATACTTGTAGATTCCAGGGAAACTGAGTTAAATATGACATTATCCTTTCTTACAAGAAGTAACTGTCCATTAGTGGAGAAAAACATGCAGGTGATATGTGCCCAGGGGCTATAATGTGATCGAGGGTCACCACACATAGATGGAGCCTTTAATGCTGTTATTTGGAGAAGGATGAGACCTAGAAAAGGTTGAACAACCCTCAAGTATGGAGTTTAAATATCACCCTCTGACAAGCCCTGCCAGACCCTTGAAAATGTCTGCACCCAGGTGGCGAGGGATGAAACAGAAACAGACAACTATATTGCGATAAAATATTTAGGAAATATTAACTATTGGTTTGTGGCATTTAAGGAATGCAGACTATCAGGACATCAGTTACTTGGAGAATACTAGTTAGTTAGATGTGAAACATTTCAGGGATACTAACTAGTTAGGCTTGCGTGACAAGCTGCTGGCACCTGTTCTAGCTGCATGTGGAAATGGTGAACGGCTGCCTCATGAGTTGTAAATTGCCACCTCCTCAAATCCATGTGTGATGTTCCACTGACAAAATAGCTGCTCAACCCCTTCCCTTCAGTCTCCCTGAAGCTGACAATTATAGGACACTAACTGTACACTGAGGAAGATTTTGAGGGTCTTGCTTGAGGAAAGTTGCTACTTGTTTCTGGCTCACTGGTACCCTGGCCTTGCTGGATTTTAGTATCAAGCTTGAGTTGAAAAAGAGGAAGCAAAAATATCAAAATGTCCTGCTCATGAGGTTTCCGTGCAGTGGTTAAGCTGTTCTAACTTCATGCTATAGTAATTGGTGGAGGATAAAAGGGGTCTGCGATGTTTTTAGAAATTGCCTATCATGGGGCTGGGGATTTAGCTCAGCAGCATAAGTGCCTGCCTTATAAGCATGTAGTTGTGAGTTCGATCCCCAGTACTGATAAAAAAAAATTAAATTAAAAAAAAAAGAAAGAAATTGCCTATCATGACAGATGGGAAAACATATTCAAAAAGTCAAGAGTATTCTAATGGCATTTCCCATGAGAGCCTTAGCTCTTCTTGTATTATACACACCCTGCACACACATGCAGTCAGCTGCAATTTCTACATCTTCATTTCAGATCAAACTAACGTTTAAAAATATGTAACACTTGAGGGCAAAAACCTGAATAGTCACTTTTGTGCCATTTACAATCTATGCTGAGCCTTAAATGTATTTTAAGGTTCATTACAAATTTTTGAATGATACTGACACATGAAAATGGTAATAAGAAATTCTGTATCATCAAAGAGCAAATTATAATAAGTAGTAATGTAATGTAAAATAGTTAGAGGATAAACATTTTCACTTTTGGAAAAAACGGAAGTAGTTTCATGTCTCATATTTATCAACATTTTTAAATTAATATTTGATATTCTACAAGAGAAGTTCTGATTATACCATATTTTATTTATTACAATATTTGAGAGACAGAGAGTGACCACTGCCATTAAGCATCTTTATAGTAGCAGTTGTATCTCATCAGTAAGGGCCAACTTGTTCTCATTAGGTATATTAATTAGTTTTCCATTGCTGGAACAAAATACCTAATACTCACAACTTAAAAGAAAAGGTTTATTTTGGTTCACAGCTTCACAAGTTTTAGCTCAGCCTTATTTGACTCCATGGCAGAAACATTGTGAGCAGGTCAGGGGGAGGCTGCTCAGATCCTCAAATCATGGTTTCTGGAAAGCAAAGAGCAGGGGAAAAGCTAGAGAAAAGGGGTCAGGGCCTGATATGGTCTTCAAAGTCATATTCCTATGATCCTCAGAGACATGTTCAGAAGTGTGCTTTATTAATCCCATAGGCATTTCTCTAGCCAACGGAAATGCCAATTAAGGTTCCCATCACATTTGGTTATGTTAGGAAATCAAACTGAATTAATAGATGAGCTAATGAAAAAGAAGTCCTAAGCACTAAGTAAAGAAATCAGTAATAACCTTCTTTCAAATATACATGAGAATATGCTATTTATGACATAATACAAAGAAGAAGAGGTTTCAGCCCACAAGTTAAGGAAACAGGCCTGTTTGATGATTGTGGAAGACATATACAAACAGCAAAAAGATATTTTAATTTCAACCAATTACTTTCTGGATACTAGAGACCTACATTTGTCACATAATGTCAATAAATTTCAGGCAGAATAATCTCTAATGGACAGTTTATGAAGTGGTAGTGGTATTTGAAAAATATTCTTGGGTCTTTTTGCTTCTGTTCTTTGATTAGCTTCTGTTCTTTGATTAGCTTCTGTTATGATTTGAAAACTTTTGATCCCTAGAGCAAAATTTGCAGTAAATTTGGCCATGGTGAATCATCTAGAGAGCAGTAATTTATACAGTGAATCTATGTCCCAGGATTGGGAGAGATAGGGGACTATGTTAAATATTTCCTTAGTGGCCGGATTGATAAAGTAGGCTTGTAAAAGGAGGTACATTAAGTTTCTTCAACCCAAGGCTTGTGGGGGGCCTACTAAGCAAAAAACAATCTTTCTCCTTAAGTAAACCCAGGAATAAAACTTAAAGAAATCATTCCTCCAGTAGAAGGAATACTCTGCAGTGAGTACTTAACACTAAGAATTAAGTGGAAAAACTGTTGGGTGATAGAGTCAATCAAGAATGAATTAGGAAAGATATTAAAACCTTTTGGAGCATCCTGTTGTACAGTGTTCCTAATCTTTCTTACTGGATGGAAAATAGTTTTATATCAAATGCAGATTCTTCTGAAAGAACAATAACTGATGGATTATTTTAGCTATGGCACTTCCTTTACCTAGAGTCTGATGTTCAGCATTGAGGCTTAAAAGTTCTATTTTATTCATTTTTTAAGGGGTGCATTTTGTATGAATACTGTGACAAGTACTAATTTCTCAACAGAAGGCCAGTTATTTACACCCAGTAATAGAATTCTCTTTACAGTGTTTTTTTTTTCCATAATTTCTTCTCAGATAAATTGGAAAATCTGATCCTTGTTAAACAGATTTATTCAACTGGTCTGTATGCCATTTTCCAGTAGATGAATCAAGTTGACAGTAAATGAGGCCTGGAGCCTGAGGCAATAGAAAGATTTTAGTCATAGTGGTGCAATGCATCCTGCTTTCTTTGGTTGAGGGATTGGTGTAACCTAGTAAACAAGAAGATACGCATCACTTGTAAAGCTTTACACTGTTAGTAACACAAGCAACAGTATTTACCACTCAATTTGTTTTTAAAATGCTCACATTTTCATTCATAGCACAGTATCACTTTATGATTTCCAAGATAATATATTTTCATTCAATTATTACATTTTAGGTTTCTATGTTGCTTTTTTTCTGACCTTATCTTCAGATTCCAAGTTCATGGCATTTTGACATATCTATTAAATATATCCAGAGATAGTGGTTGTGACTCAAAAAATGTGTCAATAAAATGAAAGTCACAAGATGTTTTGAAAGTTTCTTACAGAAAGGCATTTTGTGTAGAGGAAAATATGGATGACAAATGTCAATGTGAATTCCATTTCTCATGCTATCTGTATGACCCCGAGCAAATAAATTACTCAACCACTCTAAGCTTCAAAACGCTCATCCACAAAATGTAAATACTGCAAAGTATTTGAGTTTTATAAATATAGCAAGTATTATAATTGAGAACAGGTTTGGCCCACGGTAAAAATTCAGTAAAAGATAGCTCTACTATTAATATAGCATTATGGATGATTATGATTAACTGTGGCTTTCTGGAGGTCATTACTCTGTACACAAGGGGGCAGAAAAAGGATTAATCTGAGCCAATATGTCAGCTTCAGAGGAAGACAGAGTCCAGTTTATCTGAAAAAAAATCTACATCTATATATTTACACCTACACCTATCTTGTCTAGCTCATAGTGAGTATAATTCAAGTAAGCCACAAATGTTAACATGACTAAACACCAACATAAGCTCCAAAAATAGATAAGCAATGAAATGCATTCATCTAGTAGCCAGATTATTGCATTGATTAAATCTGACCTTAAATTATAAAAATACAGTTTATTGTTTATCTATTGTTTATCAGTTGGTACTTTGGGCACACTTCACCCTGATCTCTCTGAAACCCCCTGTGTAAGTTATTTATCTAGCTTTAGACCACATATTTTATGGATCAACCAGTCTTAAGTGTGTGTGTGTCTGTGTGTGTGTGTGATTCTCCAATGTACTGAACAACAAACCATCTTCATCACTATGTCCTGCTCTTTTCTTTAGTTCAACAACTTTCAGTTTTCCCACCTATTAAATGGGAATAGAAATACATATGTCACATACTTTTTATGAAGGTAAACATATACTGTGAATGTAAGGAGAACTTTATCACAACAGTAATTCAATCAACTGTTGTGAACGTAAGAACAGAGGACTTCAAAGCACAGTGGAAGCAAACAAGAGAAGACTGCACCTGGTCTAGGGAAGATTTTGCAGATCCCTAGTTTGTTCTGTAAATATTTTTCTCTAAGGCAACTGAGGCTTCAAACTTAAGGTCCCCTGAGCACTCCTACTAAACAGAGAGTAAGTGAATGCACTACTTAGCTGATGGCAGTTGTTATGGTAAGAAAAAAATTAGTAGCATTAAAAATAATAACTGATTTTTGCTCATTCAAAGATGAAATGGTAAGAGGGGAGGTGAATTCTATGCCATGTAGTCACTGAAGAATTCAGGCAAATGAGAGCTCTGATAAATGCATTTTACCTGTGATCCAGGGAGGAAAAAGAAAGATGCTCATTAACAGCAATCAGGCTTTGCCACATTAGCCTAAATAGAAAACCAGTCAAATGTCTAATGAAACTTTTTTTGGTTCTCTGAAGACTGCACTTGATAGTTTGGCTTTTATAACTTTGATCTGGTGGAGCAAGTTGTGCATTAATACAAGTACAAATGTGGAAACATTATTTTCTGTTCCATAGATTGATACTAGTAATTAATACATTATCTATTCAATAAAAACATATATGTTCAATATATTACATTGCATAGATATGTGGCATATGTACATATCTGCATACAGTATATGTAAACTCTTTTGTGTTATATATGTTATACCTACGTGCATGTATCACATGTATAACGTACATAACTTAGATTTATATATCCAAGAGGTTATAAAAGAAAAATATCTAACCATATAGATTCATATGAAGGCAGAAGAAGAATTTCTTGGTAACTCAAAACCACATTTTATTATGACTTTTGCCAGTCTGATTTCCTTAGTGTACATGGGGAGAAATGGTCTAATAGAAGGTTTATACAACTTCATTATCCCTTGTTAAATTGTTAAATAAAATTATATGGATTTTTATAATATGTATTTGTTTTAAATAGTAAAATTTGTATAAATATTAGAAATACAACATCAGTATCTTTTTAATTTTGAGACCACTGGAAGACAAGGTGCGGACTTGTTTACCAGTCATTTTGACAATTCAGTGCACATTTACTGTATAGGCTAATTTGTTACAAAGACATGGGAATTGCAACATCATCTGATGCTTAAATTTCACTGAAGATTTTCTTCTAGTGTTATTTATGTTTAGAATTCTATAGTTCACAATCATGTGTCACATTTGATTATATGTTTTTATTCTCCTTAGGCCTAGAACAATTACTGTCTTTCCTTTGCTTTCATGACCCTGCAACTTTTGAAGACTATAGTTTAGTTTTTTTAGTACAGTTCTCCTTAATTAGAGTCTTCTTAAAATTATGACTAGGCTCAGCTTATATATATATATTTCAAGAATACCACAGAATTTACAGTATATTGTTTTCATTGTATCATATCAACTGGTGCACAGTTTTGACTTGTCAGTTTGAGTGCTGTTGATTTTATTAACTGCCATCTGGTGGTATTTGTTAGAGTTTTCTATGTTTGCACTTTGTAGTAACAAGTATGATGCATAATCGTGCTTTGAACCATGTAAATCTCTGCTCCTTATCAAAGTTTCAATCTACTCATTTATTGTTTGCATCCATAAAAACATCCATTTTTAAATTTTATTCAACACATTATACTCCACTGTTGTCACTATTTAACATCTCGTTTGTTCCTTGTTTCACCAGATGGAGCCCCTTCAATTTGGTTTCTGTGTCTCTTTGATATTTCATATCTTCTTAGAACATTTTCATTTTTTAGCACAAAACATGATTTAGGCTTTACTTATATTGTCCCAAATCTGAAACTGACTATTTTTTCAACTCATACAAAGTTTACTTTAGCAGGGAACAGTAGTTGGAAGCCAAGCTTTGGGCTGTTCATGTGCTCATTTACACTGGGATAGGACCCCTTGCAGTAGGATCAGGGAATGTTGGGAATGTATGAATGTGTGTCACATGTATGAGCACTTCACGTCTGTGTGTCATTCTCTCCATGTGCTAAACCTGTGAGTCTGTAGATTTACTTCTAGTTTTAATTCCACTGTGTTGGGCTTGTGCTAGTCTGATCTTTTCCACATTTGTAACCTCCTTATCTGACAGTGAGAAATCTGGATACATTGCAGTTCTTTTAATGGCCATTTTAAATTATTTTCCTGCATGGTAAACAATCCACCATCTGCTGATGCTCTCTGTTTATGGGTTTCGCTCTTCACCCAACTCGTGTACAGTAGTTGACCAACCTAGGCCCTTGTCTTGCCCATCATGGATAATACCTTGATAACTCTCATGCCAGGATGCACCCCGCCATTGGATATTTCTGACCATACTTGTTTTCTGACACACTGTACCAAGCTATCCCCAAGAACAGCTGCTGCCTGGGGGTCTGACTCCACAGACACGGAGCTCCTGCTGCTGCTTCGCCTCTGTCAATCTGCATTGGGCTGTGACCCTCATGTGTCATCACACTCACATCTCTGATTCAGGCTCTCGTTTCCCCAACTTGGTTTCTCACAATTCAAATTTGTCTTTGTCAGCCTACCTGGGCTCTGACACCACTGACCAAGTGTTGAAATGCTACTTCCATCGCTCTGGATCATTCCATGTGCTGGTTCTCTGCCTGGTCTTTGTGGGCTGATCTCTTGCATAGGCATCAGTCTCACATTGTCTGAGTTCAGACTCTTCACTACAGCAGTGATCCTGGCTGCAGCTTCCTTCCTCTCACCATAGTCAGGGACTTTGCCATTTCATGTTGCAGGGTCACAGCTTTACCACCCTCTCCCTTACCAATGTGAATGACAGATGCACCCTACTCCACCTAACAGATTTAGAATGAAATTTTCTGGAAAGGAAAGGAAAGAGAAAGGGACAAACATTTCTACTGTCATTTTGAACAAAGATCCTTGGGGAATGTGGACATCAAAGTAATTTTTTCTTAGTCATTTATTCAGCAAAAGTATGTAAACACTTATGTTTTGGTAGGTCTTGGTCTAAGTACTGGGGTTATAGTGCAATATACACACAAGCAGTTCCCCTCATCACATGCTTTTATATTCCCTTGCAGTGGGAAAATTAGCCCATCCTAAAAACAGAGATTTGGTATTGACCTGATCATACAGTGTAAGGACACTGGAAAATTAGTTTGGTGATGTGGCAAAATGGTTAGGGCACCTTGGGCTGGGTACCTTGGAGAAAACTAAGCTAAGAATTTAGTGAAATGATTTGATCAAACTCAATGGGAAAAGTAGCCTATGATAAAATATAAATGAAAGTGAAGAGTTGCATGAACAAATGCCTAGAGGTTTAGAGAACCAAATGCATATGGACTTGATCTCTAGTTACTTATATTTGAGGAAACTCTTACAAGTACAGTGAGGGTTTAGATAAATAATATCATTTTTTTGTGTGACGTAAGAGCTATGAATTTGACCTAAGAAGATCCTTTTAAAACTACTGCTTTCTAGGGAGTAGTATTAGAACAAAGCAGTGGTCATGGCAGCTAGAGACACTGAGGGCTGCCTGGAAACATCTTACCCAGAAGATGAGTGCAGAGTGCAGACTGATGGAAAGAAACAGATTTATCTTCCTTAGACTGACATCTTCCTTTTCTGGACTGCTCTGATCAGACTCCACATGTGATTCTGATATGTGAGACTTCAAAAGAAGAGATTACTACTGTCTGATAGAGAATTTAGGAAATTTCCTAGGAAAGACACACCACTGGTATAGGCAAATCCTTCCTTAACTACTGAGTTAATTTCTCATTTTTGAATTAGCTTTATAAGAAAAAAAAATTCCACCATGGGCTGTTTGTAAAGTGGTTGTAAAATGACAAAAAAAATGCAGTGAGTTCTGAAATAATTCAGTCTTCTGCTCAAATGCTGGGAAATGATGAAGTCAACCCTGATTGCTCTCTTGCTGTTTATATCTGGGCCTGCACTAGAGCTCTGTTTAAGGCAATGTAAAATGAAAATGTACCACAAAATCATTTAACATGCACTGCAGTTTGGCATACATATCAATATAGGGGTTGTATAGATTTATATTGTCACAAAATGGTGTGCAGTTTGCAGGGCCACCTTCAATGGCACATACTAAGGAAACTGTAAATTTATTTTTCTTGAAGTGACAAAAGGTTGATTTTGAAGAGATACCTGATTCTCTATCTCTTTTGAATTTAGCAGAAAGTTACCAAATTTAATTAAGCAAATAAATAATTTTCAAGGGAAATCAGTAGATACTAATAGTGATTTCTTGAAAGATTTACCATCTTCTTCTTCCATAAGATATTAATATGAAAGTAATTACCCTAGAGACATTAAAAGTTATTACTAACTGTAAAATATAAGTACAATTGAAAAAGTTAGACTCACACCATAAAGTATATATATATATATATATATATATATATATATATAAATAAATTTTCTTCTTTTACTTTTGTCCAATCTGCACAATTTATGATTAAAAATATAAAGAGTTTAAATATTCACTTTTTAATTACTTCCATTTTATTTACTGGTAACTAAAAATTTAACAATATATTGGGGACTTTTTTTATAGCTCAAAACAATTTTACCAAATTGCACCTCCCATGAAAGCCATCTATGATCTCTGGGTAAAATTGGGACAAAATAGAAAATGAAATGACCAAAAACAAACAGACTGTGTAGAAGAGTTTATAAAAGAAGACAAAACTCTTGAGTTTTCTAGTTGTACAGTTTTTTTTTTTTCCTCCCAAGAATAAGCTGTCAGCAGTGATTTGGGAGCCTATAGAAAAGGTTGAACTCAGATAGAAAATCACACCATGTTTGTACCATAAAGAACCACACCTATTAGGAAATGAAAAGAAATCCCAGGAAATAGAGATACAGAGACAGAACAACTGAAATTCTGAGTAGAAATGTTGCCCAAATCTGTGACCACATTCACCTATGTGTGAGTGGGAAAAGCTTCAGTTCTCTAAAACTAAGGAGTAAGGACACACACTGAGATGTGAACCACCATTCCAGTGACACAAAATGCAGGTTAACTCCAAATAAGTTAATTGTGTGTTTGAAATGATGAACAAAAACACATTTTGGAAGAATATAGTGGATCTTAGTCTCTATCACAGAAAATATTTGTGACACAATCTAAACTTACTTCACTAAAATTCCCCGAGAACCAGGAATCTGTGACTTGTTCTGAAGAGAAAAGGCAGCATGACCAAAATGTTAGAATAAGGCAAGTATTTTAAAACAAATTTTATACCTAGATGCAATAAATGTAAAGTATGTTCATAATGAATGAAAAGTTATAAAACCTCAGAAGAGATACAACAACCAAGTGGAAGAGTATTTTTACTAGTAGCTCTTAACCGAGTAATGTGGGTCATGGAGTAGATACTTTGAAAAATTTTTATCACTGATTTTATTTCAAGTGGCAGATAAAGACACTATAGTTCCCCTGAGCTTGACATCAAGCTCAGGGGTAAAACGGTTCAGAACCACTTAGGTAAATAGCAGGTCACCTCCCTAATCTAAAAACTAAAGGAGTTAGTGGGATACAAAATGTGCAATACACCCTGTGAAAATGAAAGGGGAGAAATTGCCTAAAAAGGGAAGGCAGGGGAGATTGGTAATCTTGCATCATGATTTGAAGCCCATATTGTTTTCATAGCTCTGTTTAGTTTGGTTATATTCTGTTATAGTTTGCCTACTTGTACTAGATTTGATGGCCTGGACAGCTATTCCAAGGATAGCAGGATATACTACAGAACCATTTTTAATTTCCTATTAACTTAATCTGAAGCCCTGTATTGCTTTCACTGTCTTGTTTTGACTGATTTTATTTGAATCTGTTTTGCTTGATCACTGTCTTGTCTTGAATGATTTTATTCAAATCTGTTACCTTTGATAGTATCAAGTGTGAGAGTATAGGCAACTACTCTGAAGACAATAAAAGTCACTACGATACCCATTCTGGTTTGACTATTACCCTCTTTTGAAGTTCTATACTGTCTCCAATGTTTTGTTTTTATTGGTTTTTTTCTGTACTGCTATGTTCAATTTTATTGTGCCTGTTGATATGGGCAATTATATTGACAATAACAAGAGACATCATGGTAACCATTGTAGATCACCTGGTATTGTGGTTTTAAACCATGTATCATGTTTATCCTTTTCTTTTAAATGATTCCATTTTGTTTTTTCTCATTTGGTTTTATTCTTTTCAAAATAAAAACAAAATAATTCCTTGAAATAAAAGACACTATGGTTCATATCCATTTTCCCGTATTTGTTGAAGTTCACTGAGGCACAAATTTGTGTATGTGGAATGTTTACAGCATGATGATTTGATAGACCTGTGTACTGTGAAAGGACTGACACAGTCAAGCTAGCTTAACACACATCTCTTCACACAGAGTTCCCTCTGCATGTTTGTGCGTTGAAAACACTTAACAAAGTAGATATTTTTTAAAACAATGCTTGTTAGAGCAAAAATCACTCAGAAAATTTCAACATTTTCTCTGTCTTGAGTCCTACTCTTTATGCTTTCTTCTATTTTAAAATTTGTCATTATGTGTTGTAAAGAATCTCTTAGCATTAAGACACTGATTTCTTCATCCCAGCAAACAGTTATTATATGCAAACAAAAATATTATTACCTGTCATTATATGCAAGGAACATCACTAGAAATAGCTTATTAATTAGATGCCAGTTATGATATTCATGGTAACAATGATGATAAGATCATGCTATGAAGAAACCAGGTAGGGCTATTATGACCATTTTAAGCAGATACTTCAACTTATACTATGCTGTTCTTCCATTGCTAACATAACATGTAAAGAGCTGTTCATAAAAAATGATGCCATTGTCTTTCTCCACTTGATTTTGTTTTATAGTTGCTATTGCTCTTTCAAAATGTTATATTCTTTCATTCACTATAGATATATTTTTCATTGTGTAATTGACTATAGTTTTAAGAGTTGTTCAATACCAAAGGGTCATGAAAATGTGTGCCTGCTCCTGTGGTGACACACTCAGAATTTGGTATTATCTGTTGTCCTTGGGAGTCTTTTGTTAGTGAGAAAAAACACTGCTTCTTTCTCTTTTATATATCCTTTTACACCCCACTAAATTCCACAGATTGACCTTGTCATTACTCCTTTCATGATTTTTATGAACCATCTCAGCTGTTTTTATGTTGGCTCATTTGGATGAGATGAGTTGCTATCTTCTATTTCTACCAGTTCTTTTTGGGCAGATAGCATATATATTTATTTTCCATCTCAGAACATCCATAATGAAAATGAGATGACAATGACAGGAGTGATAAGAACAAAGAAGAGAGAAAGATAATTTGCCTCAGAGGCAGGAATATTTTATATACTTGGTGACTGATACAAGGCTTGGTTCTTAGTCTGGTCACTTACTAAGCAAACACAGAAACAAATAAATAACTGGAGATATAACACCAGAGATCTCCATTTAATTTTGGTTTTTTATGTGCATACTAATTTTTGTAAATTCTCCTAATTTGACCTATTAATTTCACATCCACCTTCCTGCTTTGTTTCTTTTTGGATGATGAGGATTTTTTATGTTATGATAACACTGTTATATATTCTTTGCAGAACATTCAAAATGGTTGTATTTTATTTGCTATTGAATTGTTTACACTAGTATATTGAATATCTTCCAGCAAAAAATATGTTCATTAATATGTGCATATACACATTTATTCTCAGGTCACATTGATAAAACAGAATGAGTGATATATAATGAAACTGAATCAGACAGACAAACACACAAACCAAACAATTTAAGAATTGATTTTGAAAGTTCAAATTCCAAAATAATATCAATAACAGCTTAAGTGTTTAAAGATATATTTAGTGTTAGATAAATATGGAGGGATAGATCTCTGTATTCAGATGACTAAAGTAATGATCAATTTTCCCATTTCAAATTCTGTCATTCTGATTTCTTTCTCAAAAAAGACTTGCCATAATGTCTGTATAGAAATTTAGTCCAAATGCAAAGAAAACACTGCTCAACTGTTTAGGTTGGGTTTCCATCAGAAGTAGTCATTAATATTGCACATACCTGGCTAACTGTAACTCTTAATCCCTAGTGCCTAGATGACACCTATCTTGTGGTTTTCCATGCTGTGCTCATTCGTGTTCATTGGTCAGCATCAATAATCTATGAGAAATTATGGCAGCAACACAGGACCAGAGCACCAAAGCATGGGAAGTGTATTTTATAAGCACAATAAAAGAATCAGTATGTTACAAATGTCTAGCAATGTGCTGGATGGAGCCTGATAGAAAAAAATGGAAAAGCAAATCTCAGAAAAGGATCAAAATGGTGTTATTGGATTCACTGAAATAGGACTAACATAATGGAAATGCTATAATTATCTGTCTATCTATCTATATCATTTTTATTATTGACAAGAAAATAAATTAACCCAATAAAATCACAGTAAAAACACAGTAATGTTTATAGACTTACCACACAGAGATGGTAGAGATTTGCCACTCTAACTTCTTGTCCCCTTCCTCTTTCCTTCTGTAGTGACCCAAATTACCTCCAGAGAGCCCAAAATATAAGGTTTTAAAATTGAAATAAGTATGAAAATGAGCTAAGATAGCCTACAATACCCACCTTTTAACCTCACCACCAAAGAGTCTCCTAAACAAACAAACAAACACTCAAATCTCTCAGGTGATGCATATGTAAATAACGTGAAGACCTTAGGACTCTCAAAGTACAATTTGAATCCAGTAATGGAAAGATGAACCTTTTGTGTTCATAGCCTATGAAGATGGTTTAAAAACCAGGGTAGGTGAAATTATGAAAGGCGCTAAGTACAAGCTAATTACAGGTTAATGTGAGGGAAAGATTTTAGCTGTGCTATTAGAGTCGTGATTGATTAAATCATTTTACTAATTGTTCTTTTCACGTTCACTATTCACAGAGCGTGTTCATTCTTGTGGGTTGGACTTGTTATGTTCCCCCAAATGAACGCATTAATGTGGTCTGATAGGCTTTTAAAGAAGATCTTACTTCATCAGTCAGTTGATGAGGTCTTAATCTGATGAAATTACTGAATGAAAATGGAAACTCAAATGTGGGCCAAGTTAAAGGAAGTGGGCCATGGGGTGTAAGCTGGGGAGCTGTCTTATCCCCGGCCCCTTCCACTCTGGCTGTTTCCCTGTCTTTTTGCATTCTGTCTGCCACACATCTGTGCCATAATTTTCCTGCAATGGCATAAAGCACAGGCATAAAGCAATGGAGCTGGGCGACCATCAACTAAAGCTTCTGAAACCATGGGCCCAGATACATTTTTCCTTCTTTTAATTGTTTTTCTTGGAGTTTTGTCACAGCATGAAGAGATAATTAATATATTCATTTTCATGAAGCAACTAAGAAGTTGAGATGAAATCAAACTAAACAAAACAGGTCTACATAGGGTAGCCTTTTGCTTATCCCAGGACAATTCATCCAAATAAGGAAGCCAGAAATTCTTCTTATAAAATGAATGTTTCTTCTCTACTTCATTTCCCATGACAGTTAAGCTTCCATACTTGTCACTTTTTAGCACCCACCTATGTTTAGAATGTCTCAGGTGCTTATGTTCAGTTATTCATGGGTGTTTCACTCTTTTTCTCATTCTCTTTCCCTTTCTCCACTTCCTCATTTTGTTCTCCTCTCCTTCTGACACTCTTTTCCTCACTACTATGACCAATGAATTTTTCTACTTAAGTGATAGATATTTCAAAACTATTTCAAATTTCCTCTTGCACCCATGTGAGGCTGCCTGGTACTCTATTTATTTTAACTGACTAAAAGAATTTTTGATGGTCGTTATTATGTTGTATTACCACTTAAAAATAAGATTTAAATAAGTGATCACAAATTATTGATATGAGTCACGGGATGATTATGCAGATAGAATAAGAAAGGTAAGGATGTCTATATGCAGTCTGATTCAGGATAATCTTCTATGTCTTTTATGAGCAGAAGGCAAAGGACTGATAAGCTTTAGTTGAGAAAACATAATAGAAGACCAAGATAAGAAATATGATTTCTAAAGAAATAGAATTACTTTGTCTGGCAAAAAATCAGAGTCCTTTGTGAACAACCTTACCTGGAGAGATTCTCAAAAGTGTGGATATGTTAAAATGGAGAGTTTGATCTCCATGATTTACCCAAGAAATCTATTGGCTACATCTTTTGATAGAGTTGAATCCATTGAGAAGCGTGTGCTGCCTGAGAAGTTGTAAACCCTCAAAATACATAGTGATATTTGAATTTCTATTTTATAAATACAGCTCTCAGGATCTTTCTCAGTGT